>OZ023270.1:54093535-54211035 GCA_964006375.1 Tillus elongatus
TATAACTAACCTTGCAAACTATTATAACAGAACACAGTCTTCCTAGACTCTCGTTCTTTACTATTAAATGACTAACACGCTGCTTTTCACTACTCCGTAGTACAGCGAAATAAACTTCCCAGGTATTACACCTAACTAACGCTTTTAAAACCTTTACAACCAACGTACGACCGCCGGAACCTCTACTCGCGAGCACGGGCTAAAGGCATCTCTCTGACCGCGTTCCGTTTCTCGGTTCGCTTACTTGCCATGCGCTCCGTGACGCACCCAGAATGAATCTCATCGCGCCTGTCAGACCGGCGCTATGCGTTCCATCCTACAAAATCCACGTTCCGCCTGTGGCGATTTTTCATACTCTGAAGTGTATCTAAAATGAGTCAGATTTATTACCTAGCAAATATCCGTTATTTACACCGCCTAAATGAATTATTAGCTGTTCAAATAACGGTAATAAATCGGACTTCATTATAACAGTTTCAGTGAACTATTAGTTCCAGTATGTATCCTACCGTACCAAAATGACGTTTAATGTTATTTTAATATCTGACATAATTTTGAACCAGGTTAATTTTTTCTAGTATGTATCTACTCGCATATTATTCCAAAATGTTTCGTAAATATGCAGTTGCAAATGGATAGGTACATAATAAAAAATAAAAAAACTAGTGAAACCTAACCTGGAACAAAATTAGGATGAAGGTTAAAATAACGTTAAATGTTACTTTGGTGGCTATGGGATACACACTAGAGTTGATTATTATCATTATTTATTCCAGCATCATCCGTATCACTAATGACATAAGAAGTTAACATTGTCTAATTTAACAAAAATAAGACCAACTCATGAAGTTAGTCTTCAACAAATTTGCAGTTAACGTTTAATTAATCTTATAGGTACACTTAGAGAACCCAAATCACCACAATACATCTTTTTAATGACCTGATTATCGTTTCACTAACAAAGTTAGCGTCATCAGAGGATGAAAAATTGTAAACTACTTACAACTAAACATCACCTTTTATACTACGTTTTAGGTAAAGACTGATGCGGAGAGGGACGAAATGCCAGGCAAATTTTCTGTGTATTGTATTTTAATTGCCGGACGAAGTTTTTGAACTTCCGTTATAACTTTACCTGCTGTGTTTCGGAATCTCTTATATATCAAAGAGAGAGTGCAAACAAAGATCTATAAATCAATGGCGGAGCTCAGTTTAAGGAACTTTTGTTTTTCATTGCCTTAGAAATATAAATACTTTCGTAAGCATATAACTTCGCTGGTTGTCTAACATTTTTGATAAGTTTCAGATTTTCTTTATCTATGTGATGATTGTTAGCCCAAACGTGTTGTGCCAAGCATGACTTGTCTACACTACCGTATCTCAGCTGTGCCAGATAGTCCCTAAATTTGGTTTCAAGGGTTCTTTTAGTCTGCCCAACATATTTAAGATTATAATCTTTAAAACTTGTTTAAAGCTGCAAATCAGCTTTCTTAAAAATGCTCTCGAGACCCCTTGTGATACGCACTTCAAATGGTAGGCAAACAAACTTTTTTTCTATTTTATCTTTCCTGAATGTCATGGATTCTGCTAACATTTTCTTTCTTCTGTGTCTTATCTTTCCTGAATGTCGTAGATTCCGCTAACATTTTCTTCTGTGTCTATTGATTAATTTTTCCACTAAGCAATCTGAATATCCGTTACAGATTTTTTTTGCACTCTCTCTTTTACATAGAAAAGATTCCGGAACTCGGCAGGTAAAGTTATAACGGAAGTTTAAAAATGATGTCCGGCAATGAAAATACAATGCGCAGAAAATCTGCCTACGGTTTCGTCTCTCTCTGTATCGCTATTTACCTTAGACGTAGTATAAAAGGTGATGTTTAATTGTAAGTAGTTTAGGATGGGGATGGTCAACACGCATGGATAATTGAAAAACATGGATAATCCAAACATTATATATATATATATATATATATATATATATATATATATATATATATATATATATATATATATATATATATATATATATATATGTGTGTGGGTGCGTGCGTGCGCGTGTGTGTCCTCTTTTCTATATCAGACATGCTGAATAAAAATAACATTGTGTATCAATTATGGTATACCAATTTACAACAAATACTTTCTTTGAGTTCAGGGAGTCAACTAAATAATGACCAAAAAATCTGCATGAGAGAACCGCTGAGAGATTCTAACTGATCTCTTGTCCCCTGTGGGTCCGGGGACTAACTAAAAGAATAGGCCCAAGGTAACTCTTGCCTGTCGTAAAAGGCGACTAATTGGAATCAAACGCTGGCGGGGGTCTTGTCCATGTGGGCCTGGAGGGAGGCGTATATCTCTGGGGAGTGATGTACACCCGGATTTTGAGGCCTCCACTCTGGGCTTAGAAATGGATGGTTGCCTGCGCTTGGTTGTTACTCGGGAGCGGGGTTCCGGATGGGTGCCGCCTTGAGTTGAGTGCTGGCGGGTGTCGTGTGTCTAGACGACCCGGAGGGGGTTGACAACTCTGATGAGTGGTAAACACCTGGAGTTTGGGGCCCCCACTGTGTGCTTCGGAACGGACAGACGGCCTTGCTTGTGCGATGCTCGGGAGCGGGGCTCGATGGGATGTCGCCTTGAGTCTAGCACTGGTGGGTGTCGGGTCTAGACGAACCCGGAGGAGAGCCGAGATCTTTAGGGGTGGAATAAAACTAAGGGTTGAGGCCTCTTCTGTGAGCTTCGAAACGGACAAACAACCTCACTTTGATGCTGCTCGGATGCAGGACTTTATGATACTACACCGAGTTAAACACTGACGGATGTCTGGTCCAGACGAACTCTGAGAGAGGTTATCTCTCTTTGAGTTTTGAGACGGGCAAGCGACTTCGCTCAGATGGCAGTACATCTGTCAAACAAAGTTTCATCTCGCAGGTGTCGTCTCCTGTCAGAAGCTCGATTTGTTGGGTGAAATTTAAGCTAACGCTGGCAGGTGTTGAACCTGGACGAACCCGGAGGTGGCTGGGGTCTTTATGGGTGAATTACACCTGGAGACTTGGGCCTACTCTGTGAGCATCGATACAGGCTAACGACCCCGCCTGGATGCTGCTCGAGGGCGGGACTTCATGATACCGCCTCGAGTCAATGAAACACTGGTGGGGGTCTAGTGTAGGTGAGGCTGGGGGGAGGCAGACATCTCTGGGGAGTGATATACACCCGGAGTTGGCGCCTCCACTGTGGCCTCAGACACTGACAATTGGCCTCGCTTGGTTGTTACTCGGGAGCGGGGTTCCAGATGATACCGCCCTGGATTGAGCCCTGGCGTGTGTCGTGTGTCCAGACGTCCCGGGGGGCTCTGATCTCTGATGAGTGGTAAACACCCGAAGTTTGGAGCCCATACTGTGTGCTACTAAACGGACGGACGGCCTCGCTGGGGTGATGCTCGGGAGCGGGACTCGATGGGATGTTGCCTTGAGTCTTAACACTGTTAGGTGTCAGGTTTGGAAGAGCCTGAGGGGAGCTGAGATCTCTAGGGATGGATTACAACTGTAGATTAGATGCTGCTCGAAAGCAGGACTTCATGATACCGCCTCGAGGCAAACACTGACGGATGTCGGGTCCAGACGAACTCGGAGAGAGGTTATCTCTCTTTGAGCTTCGAAACGGGCAAGCGACTTCACTCAGATGGCAGTACACCTACCAAACAAACTTTCACGCTCAAGAAAAGATCGACTTCCTCAGGGAGCTGGAATTGATGGGTGAAATCTAATTAGACGTGAGCCACAATAGACCTAAGGTCGCGGTGGAGGGACTGGAATAGCCCACTCACAATAAAATCTATTCTGATTTAACTGATCTCTTTTCCATTATCAGATCATCAGTAAAAGATGCTACCTTCATGTTAGGGTTGGGAGTCACAATAAAATGAAGAAAACAGAATGAATGTAGTATAGAGTCGGGCGGCAATAACACAGCATTAATAACTAATAAAGAAGCATGAATATTTTGATAATATTTATATTACTTTATATTGCAATACTTTTTAATCCCTTGTCATTAGGCCGCAAAGTTTTCAAGAGGATCTATTCTATGACTTTTAACATAAACAAATTTAAACTTTCACGAATGGTTCACTTTTTTTAGCCATTCTTGGAATTATGCGAAACAAGGAGATAACAAACATAGGCCTCTGTATTTGAGCGGTCGTCAATTTTATTATTTATATGAATAAACATTATTTTATACTTTTTTCTAAATTTCGTTAATTTTACTGCATGCATAATCCATAAAATTGAGAGTAGTAGATAATCAAGAGTACACTTTAACTAATTATTTCAATATTCAGAAAAATTACAATTACTCAGGATATGTGTCTATGCAAGTTGAACTACTGCATATTCCTTTTTACTGTGGCGTTAAGACATCGCGGTTGATTTTATACACCATGAATTGTTGGGCATATAAAACATACCCACGGTACATACAAAAGATAAGGGTTTGGCATAATTTCCAGGGTGGTGAGGTGAAACTGCTTCCTGTCGTTGGTGATGGGCCATAGTCGAAAAACACGTATATATACATACATATTATTTTTATTTCACATTTTGCTTTCTCGTCAAGAAAAAAAATTTGGAGTACTTAAAGGTTGATTTTGTTGACATATTATTCTGAATAGTATTTTGCGTCTTTGCGCTTATAAAATCCACATTTCATCAAAATATTACACTTTTTATTGAGAAAGTAGCAGGAACTCTTTTTTTCCCCTTAGGGCTCGTCCGCGTCTTTGCCGCCCCGATAGCACCGCAGCCTTTGGCTTATTGTGCATGCCCTTTGTCTTTTCTACCCCACCCATTCCAAAATCACTGTGCCTTGCATTCGACTGCACAGCAATTGGTAGGGTGAAGTTTTATATTGCTCTGTCTCTGGTCTAGGCTGTCCGTAGATCAGTTGTCATTTGCGGTCCAGAGCTTTACACTCGCACAAGATGTGCTGGGCTCATTCCACCCCCTCGCCGCAGAGTCTGCATACCGGGTCCCCCTCAAACCGCCCCATTTTATGCAGGTGTTTCTTGGCAGCCATGTGTCCCGTTAAGAGTCCTGTTATGTTCCTGAGCTGTCCTCTGCTAAGATTTAGCAGCTCCACAGCTCTCTTTAAACTGGGATCCCCAATTCGTGTCTGCCCATGTCTGAGCCCTGGACAATCTGCCCAGTACGCCTTATGCTGGTCCCTGACCCAGGACTTGATGGTTCCCCTGGCCGTGCCTTTTGATACGCCCAGGACCGGTTCTGGTCCCATAAATCGTTCTGCTGATCCTCTCTTCGTGAGACTGTCAGATTCTTCATTGCCTTTGACACATGAGTGACCCGGCACCCAGATGAGGGTGACCTCATTCTGCCCAGCCAGGTCGCTAGTCTCGTCTCAGCATTCACTAACCAGCCTGGGATTTACCCATGGGCTACTTAGGGCCTTAAGGGCTGCCTTTGGCTATGAGGATCCGCCTGCCCCCGTCCCACGCTCCCCGCCGGATCCATCCGTGAACCAGACGAGCGCATCCCGTGGTAGGCCCGGAGTCTCCCCCCACCATGCCTCGCGGTCGGGGATTACCACTGTAAATCTATTTTCCATGCAGATCCGCGGGCTCGCGAAGTCTGACCTCATTTCAAGTATGGGCTCCTTCACGATCTCCTTAATCTTGCAGTGGCCCTTGCAGCTTGAGTTGGCCTTCAATCTATCATTGCAGGCTAGTCTGAATAGTCATATCCTAGACCTCCCCCACATGATACCTCCATGCCGGCTGTTGGGGTTGAGGTCATGGCCCCTGTGATGCCGAGGCAAGCCATCCTTTAGATCTTGCCCAGTTTTTGTTTGGCACTGTATTGTGTCACCTTAGGCCACCAGACCAGTGCTAGTATTTTTTCAATGTGGCCATTCCAGGTTAGCTTAGAGTCCAATACGACCCTAATATATTTTACCTCCCTGGGCATCGAGATACTTCTATCATATAGAGTGAGCATTCTGTGGCCCACCCACTTCCTTCTTCTCGTAAATGGTATGACGGTGGCTTTCTCAGGGTTCACCTCGAGCCCTTGGCTAAACTTCCACCTTTCCACCACTTTCACTGCTGTCTGCATGCGCTCCCACACTGACTGTGTAACCTTTCTGCGGACTATGATGAGAATGTGGTTCGCATAGCCCTGTACCTCGTACCCCCCCTCCTGAGAGCCGCCTTAGTAGGCCGTCCATGACTAGGCACCAGAGCAGGGGAGATAAAATGCTCCCCTGCGGGCACCCCCCGCTATGTTTCTGTCCGGCAGTGGACGGAATGAAGCACCTGCTCTTTGACAAAACCCAGCTCGTACCAGGAAATCTGGACCAATTTTCACCATAAAAAATTATCGATTTCTGTAAGAAGCTGGATTTGATGGGTGAAATTTAAACAATTGGGTGTGAGCCACAATATACCTAAGGTGGCAGTGAAGAGACTGAAATAACCCACTGTAGCCTAACCTAACCTAATTTGAAGTAGATAACAAAATTATTGTTACAGAAGTTAAATAAAAACCTACAGAAAGTATAAGTTCAGAATCCTTTAGGTTGTAACAATTGAGTTGGTAGTATACATTCTTACAAAAATATGATTGTTTTATTGAGGTTTACAACCAGGTGTAGTTTCTCAGAATAAACCCGGAACTGCCTGTTTCTATTTTTGAAACAAATATACATTTTGTATTACGTAGTGTTGAAATTTTGAATTTTTGCCCATGGTAAAAAGTAATGGATTCCCATAAAATGTTTGATTATTTGTTGTTTTTACTATAAATTTATGCACGTATTTTCTTTTGGAAATTATGTTTTATTACACACCCAACATATTTAGAGGAGTCCGTAGATATTGCACACGACCTTGAATGAAAATTGCCGTTTTAGTACATAAAAGACCTGCCTGAGGTGCAGTTTTAGAAGAATCCTCCTAATTGACCTTCCTGACCTGCCCTGACATCGGTTTTCCTAATTAAAAGCTAAAAGAAGGAAAACCAACCTTCCGTACATAAAGGTTATGTGAGCATTAGTTTACGGCATGGTGCTATATCTACAGCTTCATCATAGTTAGACCTTAAAATAGAGAGATAAATAACCTAATTTTAATTGAAACCAATATTTAAGTATATGCTAAATCCTGCATAACATGTTATTAAATAACAAATAGTTATTAAAGCTTTTTAGTATAACAAAATCAATCAAATTGTATTCACTTAGTAATTATTAATACAGTTACTCATGTTATTATTATTTTACAGGAACATCTTGGTGCATGTGGTAGTGGATCCCTTGCTAGGAAATATTTTAAGGCCTCATCAAAGGGAGGTATGCATTTTGTTATTTCTATTATTTGATTTTAAAAGTATTAAATATTTTCATTTTTAGAATATCTGCTTATAATTTTAACAAAGTATATTTATATGTTCTCAGGGAGTTAAATTTATGTATGAATGTGTGAATGGGGTAAGGATACCTGGTTGTTATGGATGTATCATGGCTGATGAAATGGGCCTTGGTAAAACACTACAGTGTATTACTTTATTGTGGACATTACTTAGACAAGGACCTGAATGTAGACCTACAATAGACAAAGCTATCATTGTCTGCCCTAGTTCACTGGTGAAGAACTGGAGTAATGAAATTATCAAGGTACATTGTCAGTAGCAAAAATATTTAATGGTAAAAATAAGGTGAAATTGGTGTAGGTATTTAGTAAACTTATGTAAGCTCTTGTGGGGGGTTAACAATCCTTAATAATATAGCAGAATGAAGTAAGATAAAACAACTTACTAGATGCTTTTTGTATGCGCCATTAGTGGATTTTATATGGATATATACCTTCTTTTTTTTTAACTTTGAGGATGTGATCAGAAGAGGGTATCATAGAAATATATATTTACCACTACCGCAGAAGTGGTTGCACAAACACTTAGGAATACATGTAGATTGCAAAGAATCCGTAACATATAATAGTTAGCATTAATGTGGAAAATCATAATTGTCAAACAGTATTATCAAAATTAGAAATTTTAAATGTTTTTTTAAATAACTATGTATTAAATAAGGAAAACGTTTATTATTCACTTTGGAGATATATGTATTAAGTATTTGCAGAAATATTGGCGAGAAGAGAAAATGTGTTTTTAAAAGCTGGAAAAGAAGTAACATATAATGTGACAGTTGTACAATTTTTGATATGTTTAAAAGTGTATTTGTTAAATTATGGTTAATTGCTTCATTGTAAAACACACTGTATAATTATTACCATAATGGTGATAGTATATCATACAATAATAATAATAATAATAATAATAATAATAATAATAATAATAATAATAATAATAATAATAATAATAATAATAATAATAATAATAATAATAATAATAATAATAATAATAATAATAATAATAATAATAATAATAATAATAATAATAATAATAATAATAATAATAATAATAATAATAATAATAATAATAATAATAATAATAATAATAATAATAATAATAATAATAATAATAATAATAATATACTATATAGATATACTTAGACTAATTGAAAGTTATGCCTATAAATATTTACTGCCTAAACTTATTTTTTCCCATTTTGGCTGGTAATGTGCTTATTTACTAAACTCAAAATCGTTTATCAAAGTGGCACTTTATTGCATAAAATTGTCATTTTACTACTTTACTATATAGTAACATCACTGTTATATATACAGGATGATTCATAAGTGGTGACCAAAAATGAAACCCCATGTTCTTTGAACAATTTTGGAGAGGGTATGTCCTATAAAAATTTTTTCTATAATGCTTTATTAAAAAGATACAGGGTGTTGAAGTTGAATTTCCAAAAATAAAATTTCCCAATTTTTTAAAAAGTAGCGCATATATTTTGCTGAAACTTCGCATGTGTAGGCTGCTATATAAGGCGCGTATTCTACCATAACAATTGAATCGGCTAATCCAGCAGTGGCGTGCGTACCCACATGTCATTGGTTATCCCTCAAGAAAAAAACGGGTAAGCCAATTATATATTTTTTATTTTTCATTTTTTAAATCTTACTTTCATTCGTGAACAAAATGACTTTCTTGATAATTTTCTGTACGACGCTTATTTTACGAGTAAGCAATGAATCAGGTAAGTGTTTTAGAGCACAGTTCATGATTTTTAACTAGTCGTTGTTCGGTAGAAAATCGCAATGATACACTTTTAACAGGCTTATAGTAATTTATTTATTACAATAAATGTTCAAAAATGCCTCTATTGGCCTGAATACATGCACAACATCTTTTTAATATGGAAAATTTAATTTCTTGAGGATTCATTGTTGCTTGAATATGACAAAAAGCATTATTTATCAGTTGTTGTAGCTGCTCTGGTGTATTTATTTGTTCACTGTAGACCAGTCGCTTAAAATCACCCCAAAGATAGAAGTCAAGTAGGTTTAAGTCCGGTGATTTTGCAGGCCAATGTATTGGTCCAGTTCTGCCAATCCATCTTTCATTATAATGTTCATGTAGCCATTTAACAACGTTTTGACTATGATGCGCTGGTGCACCGTCATGCTGGTACCACATTATACATCATGTTGCTAGTGGAATGTCATCTAGAATGTTTTCTACACGGTTTTCTAGGAGCGCTAAGTACGAAGATCCATTTAAACGTTGTGGCAGGACCTCCATGAATAGTGAGACGTTAAAAATACCAGACCATAAATTAATGGAAAATCTATGTTGAAATGTACGAGTCCTTGTTGCATGTGGATTTTCCAATGACCAGACATGCTCATTATGAGAATTATAAATACAATTTCTTGTAAATGTTGATTCATCAGACCAGAAGATAAGATTAGGGAATAGAATATTTTGATTGTTCATATCCAACATCCATTCACAAAAGACTCGTCGATGCACATTATCTCCAGGTAGAAGGCAATGAAGATTCTGTCGATGATATGGATGTAAGGCTTCTCGATGTAAAGTTCTCCAAACAAAGCTTTGAGAATATTGTAACTGCGTGGCAATCCTCCGAGTACTTGGAGAAGGTTGATCCATCACTGCATCCACCACTCTCTCTTCGTCTTCAAGTTGATGTTGTCTTCTACCATTAGCTCTAGCGTCAGGACGTTGTCCAATACCGCACTGCCGAAGTCTTGAAAACGATCAAGAAAAAACCCTTGGTGTAGGTTGACGGCGAGTGTGAAACCTATGTTGATATTCTCGACAAGCAGCTAGAGCATTTCCATCAGCATATGTACTCCATTATAAGAAGTAAAAGAGTGGAAAATTTTGCAATTTTATAAAGTTTACCACTTACACCTATTCAAAATAATAACTTGTTAACCTAAACGTCAAGTGACAACTTTGGCAAACCAGACTACTACTTACTAAAATACAACAAAGATAATCGTCGTACAAAAAATTATCAAGACATTAAATTTTCCATATTAAAAATATGTCATGCGTGTATTCAGGCCAATGGAGGCATAAAAGTGTATCATTGCGATTTTCTACCAAACAACGACTGGTTAAAAATCATGAACTGTGCTCTCAAACACTTACCTGATTCATTGCTTACTCGTAAAATAAGCATCGTACAGAAAATTATCAGGAGAGTCATTTTGTTCACGACTGAAAGTAAGATTCAAAAAATAAAAAATAATATCATTAAATTACCCGTTTTTTTCTTGAGGGATAACCAATGACATGTGGGTACGCGCCACTGCTGGATTAGCCAATACAATTGTTATGGTAGAATACACGCTTTACATAGCAGCCTACACATGCGAAGTTTCAGCAAAATATATGTGCTACTTTTAAAAAAATTAGGAAATCTTATTTTTTGAAATTCAACTTCAACACCCTGTATCTTTTTATTGAAGCATTATAGGAAAAATTTTTATAGGACATACCCTCTCTAAAATTGTTCAAAGAATATGGGGTGTCATTTTTGGTCACCACTTTTGAATCACCCTGTATATATATATATATATATATATATATATATATATATATATATATATATATATATATATATATATATATATATATATATATATATATATATATATATATATATATATATATATATATATATATAGTGTGTCCCAAACTAAAAGGTTTCATTCTGGCAGTTTATTGTTAATATCCATTAGCCTAAGAGATATTGTTACTGGTGTTCCAACCACAGAATTTAGTTGTGATGGGTGGTGGTGTTTTTCAGTAAACAATGTAAGAAAATCCTCAAACTGGGGTTTTGGTGAGGCTGACATCTAAGCAGCTTTACAATCATAATTTTGAAAAAACATTTGAACCCCTTGATGCACATATTAATTTGTGGTTTTGGGTAATAAAAAAATCCAATTTTTTTTTACAAAAATCAAACAAGTCCATCAGTAGGAATATATTTTTGACAAATTTTTCGTAGTCACTTTTTTAATTTTGATTTCCAGTGGCGTAGAAAGTCACAACTGGACAAAATGTCAATAATATTTTTTTTGTCTTTTTAAAGAGAAAAACGGACCATTCTTATCCACAGCAATATATGTTTGACATATTTTCCATTCCCAATTTCTGAATTTTGACTGCCAGTAGCGTAGAATATCAAAAATTTAAATAAAAATTAAACATTATAGAAAACGACAAAATTATTTTGATTTATCTTATGGCAAATTGTAATGTTCTTTTCTATAGGAGTCGAGTTTCAAACCCCTCCTGTCCAAATTTTTATTTACAGTGGCGTAGAACTCCAAAAACAATTAAAAAAAAAACAATTCATTTGGAGCATATAATAAAAAATATCAGTTCTCAATTATATAATATTGAAAATGAAAATGTGAACAGAAAGATTAACTTACATCTCGCTGACGTACATTACTTTATTATACTAAAAGAAATCTAATATTCACTTTTTGTATGGTAAATCAGGAAACACGGAACTGCACACAAACCGACATCACAATTTCTACAAAAACATCTGGTTTCTCTTCTTATCTTCTTTCCACTGTCATTTTTTTTCTTACAGCAAACAGCACAACATCTTGTAGGAGCAGATTTTTTTTCAGTAGGTGGAATAAATCCAGGAAAGTGTCTTTCAGTCAAGCGACGGGGCCCTGGTTGGAGATTTGGTCTGCCCGATCTTCTTCTATTTATTATTGGATACTCATTTAGGAGTTGTTCTACTAAGTTTTGTCGGAATTCTAAATGACTTTTCATTCCACCATTTTTTTTATATAATATAAACGTATTCCATACACATATGTCTAACAAATGGAAAAATATCTTTTTATAGTATTTTTCCCCCTTTTTCTTGTAACTGGATAGTCATGCAAATGCTGATCTAATTTGTCAACTCCGCCCATAGTGTCATTATAATCAACAACAACTTGAGGTTTACAAACTTTAGCACCATCCTTGTCCGTTTTTGTCGTTTCAACCATGTTGCTACTGTGGATAGTAGAGAGTAAACAAACTTCTTTCTTGTCTTTCCACTTGAGTATGATCACTTTTCCTCTTTGAAAGGCTATAATTTCATTTTTCCTCAATTTCTTCTTTTGAAATTCTGATGGTATTTCCTTTCTATTTATTCGTAAGGTACCATATGTATCAGTTTTTTTCTTCACAAGGAAATCTGCTAATTGAGGAGATGTATAAAAATTATCCGTTGTGACACAATAACCCATGTCAAGTAAAGGATCCATAAGTGACAAAACGACCTGGGAAGACATAGGGAAACTTTTATATTTCTCATTGAAAACAGTTCCTCTACCAGTGTAAATAATTGACGAAAATAGATACCCACTTTTCGATTCACACAAAAGATACCATTTGATTCCAAAACGCGATCTCTTCATGGGTATATATTGAACCCATCCTAAACGACCTTTATATAACAGTATACTTTCATCTACTGAAACATCACGCTCAGATATATAAATCACTACATTTTTTATTTATATTATGGAAAACGGGCCAAATTTTATTTAGTTTGGGGTTGGGGTGGTTATGTGGGTCATAACTTTCATTATCCATGAAGTGCAAATTTTTCTTTATGTTAGAATAGCGCCGATAACTAATCAGTTTAGAGAAAATCGGTGTTGCAAAGATTTCTGCATTGGACCAGTACATTCTTTCTGTAGGTTTTCTTATAATACCCTGTAGAATATTTATTGCCAAAAAAATGTACAATTCATTTTCTGTAACAGATTCCCAAGTATTATTTGTTGCATTGGGTTGCTGTGAGGCATATCTATTGGTTTCAGTAACCAAAATTCTTAACAATTCATCATCAAAAAATAGGCGAAAATAAAATATTATTATTGTCCGGTACATCGAACGTACATCCTGAGTTTCCCGCAAAAGTAAATCTGGGCGACGCTGGATTGGGTATATTTTATGTTCAGTGGACACCACACACACGCGTCTTGCAAATTTGTTGCGTTGTCACTTGTTGCCGAATCAGAGTCAGAGCCATAATTTTCATCTGTTTCATCAGATCCGCTTTCATCCAAGTTAACATATTCAGAATCCGATAAGTCTGAGTCAGTTACATCAGACATGATTTATAAAAAAACTTTGTAACAGTCAAACAAAATAATAGATAAATAAACACTTGCAATCTGGCAGAAACAGTTCACAATCTGTATAAACAACACTTGCAATAATATACATATATACAATACAAACAATTCCAATATGTCAAAAACAGTTTACAATCCATATAAACAACACGTGCAATTTGCCGAGAACAGTTTATAATTCGTATTAAACATGTATTCTGTGATTCACGTTATAATTATTGAGAAGTATTTCGATCGCAAGGACATCTATGAATGAATAGTTAAACCTATACCATTCTAACTTTCAATGTAGTAAACTGTACCGACAAACGTGCCTTTATAATGAATTCCAAGACTAATTCGGGCATGTAAACCAAAAACCACATGAATGACTTCAGGCCCGAGCGTGACTCGGGCGTGTGCAAAATGGACCATCAAGCAAGCCCAAGTCACACTCGGGCAGATGCATTAAGGGGTTAATTTCATTTTTTTTTTCTTGTGGACTCCATCTTGGATTGTACTACTTTTAAAATAAAGAAAAGTATTAAATAATTTGATAAGTTACATCGCCTTTAAAATGAAAATTACACATTTTGTCAAATACTTTGTAAACTGCCTTTTTTAGATACTATGATCTAAAATTCACTGAAAACCATAGTAAAAAGTTAAATTTTGATGATCAAATTATTTTCATTGCTTTCTTGATTGATGATTTTCATTTTAGTGGCTAGGTGGTCGGCTTAGTGCTCTTATAATAGATGGCGGCGCTGAGGTTAAGAAAAAACTCATCCATTACATGCAGAATCAGGGTCGTACAGCCATACCAGTGCTTATTATATCCTATGAAACTTTCCGAATGCATGCAAACATCTTACATCAAAATGAGATAGGGTTAGTGTTGTGTGATGAAGGGCACAGGTTAAAAAATTGGGAGAATCAGACATATAGGGCCCTAATGGGACTAAAAGCGAAGAGAAGAGTGTTGTTAAGTGGTACCCCTATACAGAATGACTTGTTGGAGTATTTCAGCTTGATCCACTTTGTCAATGAGGGACTGTTAGGCAGTGCTCAAGAGTTCAAAAAGAAGTTTGAAAATAGAATTTTAAAAGGTGAGATATGTATTAGTGTTTTTTTATTTTTTGGTTTGTACAAGTAGTTTAGATCAGCTGAGTTATCCGTGTTTATAAGCAGTTTGTATTTGAAACTGGCGTTTCGTAGCTTTTGAAGCAATTTTCTTTGCATCTTACATCCAAATATTGAAGCAGACGCTGGTAACACAGATTCAGAAATCAGGAGATCACGAAGACCCTGGAAATAAAAGGCCTATATCGTTAATTATGATTTATTCAAAAATATTAGAAAGTGTCTTCAAGTCTAGAAGAGTTGATTTTATGACTAAAACATTTAAATTTAATGAGCATCAGTTTGGATTTCAAAAAACTCGTACACAAATGGCAGCTGTTGAAGTCATAGGGTTTATTACTACAAATCTTGACCAGAATAAATATATGCTGGCAATTTTTGTAGATTAAAAAAAAAGGATTTGACGCAGTTGATCATAGCATTTTATTAAATAAACTGTATAATATGGGAATATGTACTATTGCGCATAAACTTATATCTAGTTATCTATTTGGCAGAAAGCAAACCACTGTTGTGAATAGTAAAAGAAGCACCTCAAAAATTGTAAAACGGGTGTCCCACAGGGATCTGTACTTCGACCAATTTTGTATTTGTTGTACGTACAGAATCTATCATTAGCAAAATTAAAGGCTACATACATAACTATCGCAGACGACACAGTGCTGTTGTATTCGCACAATTCTCAGGATTCATTAGAAAAAACGGTCAGTGATCACTTGGATACATATTACAAGTGGTTATTAAGTAATAACTTGAAAATAAAATTAGATAAAACAGTGTACATAATGTTTGCACAAAAAGGTAAATACATAAAAGATATGAATATTAATATAAACAATCAAAAAATTAAACATGTAAATAACTATAAGTACCTTGGATTAACAATAGACAATAAGTTGAATTTTGGTGAACACTTAAATAATGTAAGGACAAAAATATCTACTCTGACAGAAGCCTTTAGAAGGTGTGAATATTATTTAACAGAGAGACTGAAGAGACTAATATATAATTCATTTACATATGAGATATATGATGGTGTTTGGGCTTCTGCGCCAAACGTGAAATTACAACAATTGCAGAGAACACAAAACCGGGTACTAAAAATATTATATCGTTTAAACTGGTTTTATCCCACTAAATGTTTCTATAAAACATTAAACTTCTTACAAATTGATAACATTATAAAGCTGGAAGAATGTAAATTAATGTATAAAGTATGGAATAATAAAATAAAAACAAACATTAAAGTGGCAAAGAGTGATGAAGTACATATGTATTCCACAAGGCAAGGGGCAGACCCATGTGTTAAGAACAAATAACTCAACAGTGTGATTACGAAGAGCATCAAATCATTTAAGACTATTCCAGAAGAACTCAGAAGCATACTTCAGCTGCAAACATTCACAATTAACCTAAAAATACATTTATTAAATGGACAAAAAAGTTTCCAGTGATAGAGTATATAGTTTCTAAAGTACATACTTGACATTCATAAAATTTAAGTTAACCTGAAAATCATATGCAATTTTATGTTATTAATTGTAGAACTTATTACCATCCAAGTGTACTATTTTGAGTTCAGAAATAAAGAATAGTGAACAAAAAATAAATTATTTGGAATCTACCCAAAGAGTAGTTTTAATAATTTATTTAACAGGTCTGGATTTTATGGTGCAATGAGGGTACTATATTGTGTATCGTGAAAAGCTGTATTGATAATATATGAGTAAACAGGTATCAACAGCTTATTTATAAGTACTGAAACATATGGAATGTGCATATTTGCGGATGATATAAGCTAGAAGTGTCCAATAATTTCATACACATACTTTAACAAGCATCTACCAAGCGTAAATTGATTTTCCGATAATGCATTGTAGCTAAATGATGATAAAATGATAGCACTAGAACAGTGAAATTTAATATACGAGATGAGGGTCCTCTGGAATTTGTGGGGTTTCTGGGAGTCTATCTTGAGTCTCATTTTCTCTGTAATTTATGTCAACGACTTATTTGAACCATATATAATGTACATGTTTGCGGATGACACAAGCTTCATCAACAGAGCTAGAAGTGACCAAGAAATTCATGCACATACTTTAAACAGCATCCATCAACTGATAAATTCATTTTCCAATAATGCACTGCAGCCAAATAATGATAAAACTAGAACAATGAAATTTAATATAAGAAATGCGGGTCAGCTGGAGTGTGCGTAAGGTTTCTAGGAGTTATAATGGATGACTATCTCGAGTGGTTGCAGCATGTGGAAGATTTGTGTTGTAGACTGTCAAGGTGGGTGCATGCGATTCGGGAATTTATGAAATTTTAAACTTACCTGGCAGCTAAAGTAGCATATTTTGCCAATTTATATCCCATTGGAGTCATGGAGTCCTGCTTGAACAAAACAAAAAAAAGGCCATTAGAGCTTTAAGTAATGCTGGTCCATGAGATAGCTGCAGAGTGCTTTTAATCAATTATTTATTTGTTGAGACTAATTATACAATGTACATGACAAAAAAAGTAATGCTTGTGTTATGTCTATAGTACAATTTGGGCAATAGTTGAGCTAAGTTATTACCATAAAGTGACACTGAGATTAATACATTTTGAAAATGTCTCTAAACCATCCTTTCTAGCTGTTCCTCAAACTATGTTCAACCATATCTCCCCAGGCAAACATCTCCAACACATTTAATTTTTTATTTTAATTTTAGTTTTAACAACACACCACGAGGGCTCACAGCTTAAATACTATCGTACCGCGGGTGTCGACAAGGAGAAAAGAGGCAACTTGTTAATTCTGGACTTGAAGGTTTAGAGGTTCGGAGGAGAAGGAGAAACATGTGTCGGCAAGGAGTTTCACAACTTGGATGTCCTCGGGACAAAAGAGCAGGCATAACAAGATGTTCTATGTCTCGTGACCTGGACAGTAAAAGGGTGCATTCGCTCTGTTCCCCTGGTAGATCTGTTGGGGGCAGCAGGTGGAGGAACTATGGAGGAAAGCTCATCTGAGCAGTGCCGTGCAGATATCTATAAAAGAGAGAGAGGTCACCAACGGCACGTCGGTGGGCAAGTGGTGGCAGCCTTTGGGTGAGGGTAGGGTCAACGATGAGACATATAGCTCTCTTCTGAAAAGATTCCAGGATAGCGAGTGTATAAGCGGCAGTGGCACCCCAGATGTGGGAGCAGTATTTGAGGTTTGGCCTTATTTGTGAAGTATATAAGGTATAGGTTTTATGTAAGGTATTACCTGGTGAAAAGTATTTGCGAGCCCGGAAGAGGAAACCTAATTTCTTAGCAGCCGCTTCTGCAATTGGTGTGACATGTTGGTGCCAATTGAGATTTCGATCCACAGAAATGCCAACAAGTGAAAATGACTAATTACTTTGAATAACTTGGTTGTTCATCGTGATGGGTCTGGGGCTGGTATATCTCCTACGAGATAGAAAGCAAGACTCAGATTTGGTGGAGTTGAATTGTACAAGATTTCTACTTCCCCAGTCTAATATTTTTTGGAGATACACAGAGACAGAGCCCTCCATGAGTCTGCGATCCTCATCTAAATGGGCTAAAGAGACAGGCTTAGAATTTGCGTAACTGTGAACTGGGTTGGATGTGCTAGACAGGAGGTCATTGATGTGGAGAAGAAACAAAGTAGGGGCTAAAGCTAAACCTTGAGGGACTCCTGCATTAATTGGATATAGTTTAGAGGAATGGCCATCCATCACAACGGAAATGCTCCGGTTGGAGAGGAAATTTGCTATCCAGGTACATATTTTTGGTGATAGGCCATAGGCCGGAAGTCTATTAAGCAGCACTGCGTGCCAGACCTGGTCGAATGCTTTGGATATGTCTAGAGCGACAATCTGGGATTCACCGTGTAGTTCCATAGAATTGTTCCAAGAATGGGTGACAAAGGAAAGGAGGTCGGCAGTTGATCTGCGCTGACGGAATCCATACTGCCTGTCGTGGATTAGACTGTGTTTTTCAAGACATTTTAGTAATTCCGTGTTTATATACTTTTCCATCACTTTAGAGACGACTGAAAGGAGAGAATTAGCACTCTAGCAAATAGCGCTTGGGATCATTTCTTGGGGACGGGTTGTACTTGGGCAGTTTTCCAATTACTAGGGAATATGAGTCAGGAAAGGAGCAAGTTCTGGTGCGCATTTTTTGGGAACAATTGCTGGGATCTCGTCAAGGCCAGAGGCTTTCCTGGTATTAAGAGAAGAGAGCATCTTTCGTACCTTTTTAGTTTTGAAAATGATATCAATCATTTAATGCGCGACATTGGGGACTGTTGGTGGTTGAACATTTGGAGGTGGATTGAGAGTAGAATTGCCGGCGAATAACGAGCAAAAAGTTCAGCCTTGCCCAGGG
Organism: Tillus elongatus; assembly: GCA_964006375.1. Taxonomy (NCBI): domain Eukaryota; kingdom Metazoa; phylum Arthropoda; class Insecta; order Coleoptera; family Cleridae; genus Tillus; species Tillus elongatus. Next base: position 54,112,659 of record OZ023270.1, read on the forward strand.
TGATAGAAACAATTTCATCCCCTGAAACAAGAGGTGGGAACGTGCTCCTGCAGAAATTATTCCCAATAGATTTAGCAAGAGTCCAGAAGGGTTTGCTGCCGTTGGAGCTTGAGAGGACTTTGTTTTTGATGTGGTTATTAAACGAGTTATTTGCCTCAGAAAGAATGGGGACATAGCAGTTTCTTGCGTCGTTAAATGCTTTATGGTTTTCTTGACTGGGATTGTGTAGAAGCGTTTTGTGAGCTTTGACCTTTTCAAGTCTGGTCATGTCACAGGATTTAGAGAACCAGGGCTTTTGAGTGGCTGAAGAGGTTTCCTATGTACATGTAGTAAATAATTCCATGCCAGCTTGGATGATTTCAGTGACGTTTTGTGAGATATCAGAGGGGTCAGGATGAGAGAAGCAGACATACACTCATGGAAATGAGGAAAAGTAATCGCGCATTTCGTCCCAGTTCGCAGAGTTGTAGTGCCAAACAATACGTGGGTGTGGTGACTGTGTGATCTCGGGTTGCATTGCGCAGGAAGCAGTGACCATGCTGTAGTCTGAGCGACCAAGGGGTGCGGTGACTGATGTCTTATAGCATTCAGGTTTTGTAGTAAGAAGGAGATCCAAGGGATTTGAGCTGTGTGTTGGGATGCGAGGAAAGTAAGTAGGTTGCTGAACCATATTAGCTAAAGAATTGCTGACTGTGAAGACCTCTGCTGCTCTCCCTTGTGGGTAGGTTTTGGAAGATCCTAGCCATTCCTTATTATAGACATTGAAGAGTCACCAAGAATAGTGACCTCGGAGGAAGGATATCCAGAAATCAGATGGTCGGTTTTTTCAGAAAGGTAGTCGAAGAGCTGGACAAAGTTGTTGTCAGAAGGTGACCGGTAAATGCAACAGATGAATTTAGTTGCAGCCCTGAGAGAGAGTTTCATCCAAAGTATGTCTTTTCTTCCAGCTTACAAATTGGGGAGTCTGGTGCAGGGTAGATTGCTATGGATGTATGTGCACACACCTCCATGCAATCTAAAGTAAGTAAGGAGCTCATACCCCGGGAAATTAAGGTGATTAGTGGCTGTTTTGGCACTGATTTGGGTTTCAGTGAGGAAGAGGAGTTGGGGCCTATTAGCCTGGAGGAAATGGTGGACGTAGTTCAGGTTAGAATTTAGGCCAGATATATTCGACAAGGATATGTTAAATCTTGATGCCGGCGTCCCCTCCACACCCCGCTCCCGGAAATCAGAATGGGGGGGTATTTTATCTCCGGAATCTTTTGTACAGGGAGGAGCCATCATCATTTTTGTTTATAAGGGAAACCGACTCATACACTAGAACCGGGAACATCCGTTGATACTTCACCGGCCCTTGATGTAAGAGGTGGTACCTCCTTGGGCGTGAAAAAATCCTTTGCTATCACGTAAAGGAAAAGTCCACTACCACCTACCTACTCCGATTAGTCGCCTCTTACGATAGGCAGGAGTTACCTTGGTCCTATTCTTTTAGTTAGTCCCTGGACCCACAGGGGACGTCCTCTATTAGGATGCCACTCCACAAATTAATATCAATTTTACAACACATTAACCCAGAAATATTCTGTCTTACAAATTAAAATTTTATTTTATCTATTTATGATGTTACCATAAAGAATACAACATACTGACGGTAGTAACGTAACATACTCACTTGTATTCTATGTATATGGGATACCAGAAAAGACAGAACGAAGAACAATGAATACCATAATATATCACGCATCATAGAAATATAGAAATGAACTGACAGCACTGCACTGGGTAGGTGCTTCGTCAAGGCATGGAATTAACACTTAGGTGTCAAATTGTACAACAAGCTGGTACTGCAAATAATTTAGAAATGATTGTCAATATGTACCCTATAAGTGAAACTTTGTATACCATAGATGAATATCTGACCTATTGTCAACCTCCGTCAGACAGTTATTGCATATTGTTTTATTTAAGTTTATTTGTGGTTTTATTCTGTAAGTGTCACTATTTTGTAATTTACACAATACTGGTTTTATATATATTTTAATGTATGACATACTGTGTATCTTTTGATGGTAAACAAAAACTATGAACCATTAACTATAAATTTTAACGGACTCTTAGTATGGGTTCTAAGCGATTTTTTTGGTATGAAAATCCGGTAAAAATGTCAGAATTTTATTCAATCAAGTAAACTTGCTGTTAAATTTAAATACAGAAGTAAAATCACTTTTCCTTAGATTTATATTAAAAGAAATCTTATTTAACCAATTCCAAGATATTGATAACTTTAAGAGCAGACAGTTATAGTCAAGAAAATAACATTAATACTAATAGTATTATTTTTTTCTAGGTCAAGACTCAACAGCTACAGAATCTGAACGAGAGAAAGCCTCCGAATGTCTCCAAGAACTGTGTTCTCTAGTCAATAAATGTTTAATTCGACGAACTGCAGCTTTACTCACTAAATATTTACCAGTCAAGTTTGAAATGATAATCTGTTGCCAGCTGGCACCTATACAGAAACAACTTTACCACAACTATATCAATTCTGAAGGTATACGTCGTACTGTTGCAGGTGGCAATGAAGTAAAGGCTAGTTTGAGTACTCTTGCAAGTATTACTACGTTAAAAAAATTATGCAACCATCCTGACCTGGTGCTGGACAAGATAAATGAAGGCGCTGAAGGGTTCGAAAAGGCAAGTGGGCTGTTGCCATATAAGAATGGTGAAGGTGATGTACGACCCGAATTATCAGGAAAGTTAATGTTACTAGATTGCTTTTTAGCTAATTTGAAAGCAAATTATGATGATAAAATCGTACTGGTATCTAATTATACTCAGACACTGGATCTGTTTGAGAGGCTGTGCAAGAAAAGGTAGGTAATAGAATGCAGTACAGATTTTAGAGATATCGTAAGATTAGGTCTGATTGGGTGTTGATGCAAGTTTGTATATATTTTTGAATTTGAAATTGCCGCCAGACATTTAGGGATTGCTGCTCGCCGTGGTTGGCACCACTGAGAGGAGGAGAGGGGGCAGATTTTGTGACAGCCTCTCTCTCTCTCTCTCGCGACGTAAACCAGCGTCACTGCGTTAGAATCAGTCGTCCTGAAAACTGCTAGTACTCCAGACTAGGGATGTGCTCCAGATTTTCTGGTCTAATTTTCTTGTTACATAATTTTTTGCCTCATTTGGGGTGAAGATAGTCGCCCGACCTCCAAAGAAGACCCTAAAACCCACGTGAAGATACAGTCCATTACACAGGTGAGTGCATCTCTTATTTGTCTGGTATAATTTAAAATCTAACTTTATTGTAAACAATTCCTCTTTATTATTTCGTAATATCTTGCAACAACATTTTGGTCCATCGAAGCCGATGCTTGTTTGATTAGAATTGACACTTGTGGGTGTTCATATCGTGAATTTATGCACACGTGTTTGGCGGTTTTGTTGTTAAAAATCGTAATTTATAGCCTCCAGGGTTTGGTTAGAACACGTGTTCGGGTCGGCAAATCCGTGTTAGTGTAATTGTTTTGCTTGTTTAATTTGTTTTACGGCCTTTTAGCGTCAAAATTGTTTTGTTTTTCAGTGTCTCGCAATCGGCGATTTTCGAGCTCTGTTACTTGTTTGAAACGTGTTTTTTTTTCGACGTGAAACACGTGGTTATCATCCTATTGGGTTCAGGTTATATCAGTCTTTTCTAGTTTGCCTTTTCGTTTTTTGTCATTTTTGAAATGGAGGTGGAAAAGTTGATAAATAAACGTAACTCTGTTATGAATCGAGTGCAACACCTATCAAGGTTTGCATTAGACGCCAAGGCTGAACCCACAAAAAGGAATGAATTTAGAATCAGATACCAAGGTCTTAACGATTCTGTAAATTTGTTTGATTCTTTACATCTGGACATCGTGTCTTTAATGAAGGATAAGGATAATTTGGCTTTACAATCGGAGATTCAGACAGACTTCGACAACATACAGTACAGCATCAAGTCAATCTATTTTGAAATTTGTGGTAAGGTTACTGCTGATGCTGCCGATGTAGCTAAGTCGCTCGATAATGAGGCTCACTCTGATAGTGGAACGGGTGGCAGACGTAATGTTCGATTGCCTAAGATCGATATTCCGAAATTTGACGGGGCGATTGGTCAGTGGCCACGTTTTTTCGATTTGTTTAGGACTCTGATTCATGAAAATGACACTTTGTCAGATATTGAGCGTTTCCAGTATCTTCTTGCTTCCTTGACAAAAGAACCAGCTTCAATAGTTCAAAACCTACCCCTCATTTCGGATAATTACCAAGTGGCATATAATTCGCTAGTTTCAAGGTATGAAAATAAACGTGTGTTGCTTACGAATTACTGGTTAGCTCTTCTTAATGCTCCGAAGGTGTCAGGCGATTCATCTCGAGATTTAAGGAATTTGTTGACAACATTTACTGAAAACGTATGTGCGTTAGATTTATATCAAGAGCAGCAGTATGATTTGTGGGACTTTACGAAATTCAATTTCCTTTTGCAAAAGTTAGATTCCTCTATCCGAAAGCAATTTGAAATACAGTTTGGTGACTGTGAGGTCCCCACGTACTCGCACCTTAGTGATTTTTTAGAAAAACAGTGCAAGGCTCTTGAAACATCTGCGCTAACCGTAGCACCGGTCTCAGTGAAGAAGGGTCCTCAAATGTTGAAAGGGAAACAGTTCGTGCAGCCGAAACCAACCACTTCTTTGGTGACTAGTGTTAGTAAGTCAGATTCATCAATTTCTTGTGTGTGTTGCCAGGGGGAACACTCATTGACGAAATGTGACAAGTTCTTAGAAATGTCTCCTAAGGATCGTCATACCTTAGTGAAGAGGAAAAGTCTGTGCTATAATTGTCTAGCTGGGTCTCACAAACTCGCAGGGTGTACCTCGAAATTTAATTGTCGTGTTTGTACTAGGAAACATCACACATATTTGCATTTTACATGTGAGCAAGGTGATAACAGACCCGACCAAGTAACCGGTCAAGTCGTATTGACAAGCACGCTTCCCAGCTTCCCTGTTGTATTATTTGCCACATGTAAAGTGGATGTGTGTGATGCTTATGGGGTGTATCATAGATGTCGTGTGCTGCTCGATTGTGCAAGTCAGGCAAATTTCATTACGCAGCGCCTTGTAAGCAAACTTTCTCTGTCGAAGTCACATGCTTCTGTTCCAATTCAGGGGATAAATCAGATGGCCACCGTTACTGATTTGGGGGTTACTTCATTTAGGTTGAGACCTCGGGACAAACCTAATCCTAGTTTCGATATCGATGCTATTGTGATAAGTACACTTGGAGAACACCCAAATCACCACAACACATATTTCAGAGACCTTACGATCGTTTCGTTGACCAAGTCAACATCTTCAGAGGAAGAAAAATTCTATTTCTTCCTCTGAAGATGTTGACTTGGTCAACGAAACGATCGTAAGGTCTCTGAAATATGTGTTGTGGTGATTTGGGTGTTCTCCAAGTGTACTTATTAGTGCTCATCACAGGTTCCAGTTTTCACATAGATGCTATTGTGGTTCCCAGAATCTGCGACAAGGCACCTTCAACGGACGTACAATCATATGTCTGGAATCATATCAAAGACCTTGCTTTAGCGGATGATACTTTTGGTCAGCCAGGGGACATTGATATTTTATTGGGTGCTGATATATATGCAATGGCATTGTTACCGGGACTTAGAAAGGGTAAGGATCAGGAACCTACTGCTATCAATACAGTGTTTGGTTGGGTAATCTTGGGTAGTGTACCAGCCCAATCGAATTTAGTGGTTGATTCCTTTTGTACGTCGGTCGATGTTTCTCTGGACAAAACTCTCAGACAATTTTGGGAATTGGAGCAAGTGCCTCAGTGCACATTAGCGAGTCCGGAAGATGCCCTGTGTGAGAAGATCTTCCAGGACACTCATTCACGTGACTCTAATGGTAGATATGTCGTGGGCCTGCCATTTCGTGATGGGATGCCAGATCTGGGTGAGTCACATTCCATGGCATTGAGACGGCTTCATGCTCTAGAGAGACGATTGTCCAAAGAGTCAGATATCCGTAGAAAGTATGTGGCTTTCATGCGTGAGTATCTGAGCGATGGGCACATGTCTCCTGTGTCGTGTAAGGTATCACATCCTAGTGCCGTCTACTACATCCCTCATCATTGTATCTTGAAACCCGAAAGTACCACTACAAAGTTACGGGTGGTGTTCGACGCCAGTGCTAAGACCTCAAATGGCGTCTCGCTCAACAACACCCTATTGGTTGGACCCAAGTTGCAGCAGGATATTGTGACAGTCCTGTTGAATTTTCGGGCTCATCGAGTCGCCTTTACTGCAGACATTAAGCAAATGTTTCTGCAAGTATTGGTGGCAGAGGAGCATAGGGACTTCCAGCGCATTCTTTGGCGGTTTTCCAATTCTGAGCCAGTGCAAGAGTTCAGACTCAATACAGTGTCCTTTGGTGTTGCTTCTAGCCCCTATCTTGCCATTAGGACCCTCTTACAGGTGGCAACAGATTTAGGTGGTAAATATCCTCTTGCAGCAGACGTCATAAGGTCTGACACGTACGTGGATGACATAGTAACTAGTGTGCCAGATTCCAATTCTGCAATTGAAGTGAAATCTCAACTGATAGGAATGCTCGGAGAGGCTGGATTTGAGTTGCGAAAATGGGCAAGCAATGATCCCGAATTTCTTGCGTCTCTCCCCAGTAGTCATCAGCAATCTCTGTGTTTCGACTCTGATGACTTAGTGTCTGTCAAGATTTTAGGACTACAGTGGTGTCCAATGACTGACTGCTTCTCGTACAAGGTACATCCAATTGAACGCAAATGCACCAAGCGTAACATACTGTCAGAGCTTGCTAGAATCTTTGATCCTTTGGGTTTCTTGTCTCCCCTCACCCTCTCTGCGAAGCAGCTGATGCAGTTCCTGTGGCAGCTAGGCATTTCGTGGGATGAAAAACCACCACTAGAAGTCGAATCCAGGTGGGACACATACAAATCGCAACTTTCTTGTTTGTCATCGTTGTCAATTCCGCGGTATGTGTCTGCTGAAGGTACTACTTCTTCTACATTGCATGGATTCTCGGATGCGTCTGAGCTTGGTTATGGGGCCGTAATTTATCTTCGTGTTGTATCCGCCAGCGGAGCCATAAAGATATCTCTCTTGTGTGCTAAGTCTCGTGTCTCCCCACTAAAAAAAGTATCAGTACCCCGATTGGAGCTTTGTGCAGCAGCCTTGTTAGCAGAGTTGATGGAGTTCGTTCAGGTTACATACCGAAAGACTATTTCTATTGATAATATATTTTGCTGGTCTGATTCCACAGTTGCCATTCAGTGGATTAAGTCATCTCCCCATCGATGGAAAACGTTTGTGGCCAATAGAGTGGCGCTCATACAAGAAAAGGTACCCCCTGGTTGCTGGTCACATGTTTCGGGGTTAATCAACCCTGCAGATTGTGCATCGCGCGGACTTACTCCTAATGAGCTTCTCAATCACCCGCTATGGTGGACGGGTCCGGCTTTCTTGTCCGAACCATCAGATACATGGATTAGCGCAGAATCTTTAGGTGAAGAGTCTGATGTCATGATGTCGGAGCAGAGGCAAGTTGTGTGCATGACAAAGGTTGTTTCGTGTGATTGGCCGCTGAATTTGTTAGAAGGGTATTCTTCGCTGAGGAAAATTCAAGGTATCATTGCTTACAGTATGAGGTTTGTCAAAAATCTGAAATTACCCCGGAAGGACAGAATTTCGGGCGCATTGAGTGAGGCGGAGCTTTACACTGCACTGACTTTTCTTGTTAAAGCAGTACAAAGGTTGGCGTTTGAGAGGGAAATGCGTGACATTGAGCATGGTCGACCTTGTGTAAAGTCTATCCGTAGGCTGGCCCCATTTGTGGATAGGGATGGTGTTCTCAGGGTGGGCGGTAGACTTAGATGCTCGGACTTGTCGTTTGATGCAAAGCATCCCATGCTTCTGCCACGTTCACACTTGCTCACTGACTTGGTGATTCGTAGTGTCCATCAGAAACACTTACATCCTGGACCTCGTACCTTGCAGTATTTGTTGTCACAAAATTTTTGGATTCTTTCGGCCCGACGGGCAATTAATAGTGTGCTTGGGCAATGTTATCGTTGTTTCCGTGTTCGCCCGGTAACTTTGACACCTGTAATGGGGGATCTTCCTCCAGTAAGAGTTTCTCAGCTGGAACCATTCTCTCACACTGGAATTGATTTTGCCGGTCCATTTCTCGTTACCCAGGGAAGATATCGTGGTGTCAGAAGTGCGAAGGCATATGTGTGTATTTTTGTTTGCATGACCACAAAGGCTGTGCATATTGAATCGGTATCAGACCTCACCTCGGAGGCTTTTCTTGCTGCTTTTCGGCGCTTTGTGGCTCGAAGAGGTCGTTGTGACAATGTCTACAGTGACTGCGGCACTAATTTTGTCGGGGCCAACCGATTGTTGGTTTCATACGCACATCAGGTGACTGATTCCTTGTCAATTGAGTGGCATTGGAATCCCCCATCAGCGCCGCACTTTGGAGGACTGTGGGAAGCAGGGGTTCGTTCCATTAAAACTCACTTGCGTCGTGTTGTTGGCACACAGGTTCTGACATTCGAGGAACTGACCACTGTTCTGGCACAGATTGAAGCAGTTCTTAATTCCCGACCGCTCTGTAGTCTTAGTACAGACCCCAATGACATGACATCGCTTTCCCCTGCGCACTTCTTGACCATGGAGCCTCTTTGTGCCCCACCTGACCCAGACGTGACTGATGTCAAACTTACCAGACTTTCTCGTTGGCAACTTGTTTCCAGAATGCATCAAGATTTTTGGAAACGCTGGAAAAGTGAATATTTGCACACCTTGCAGCCGCGCAATAAGTGGTCTACCCCCCAAGAAGCTCCTTCGATTGGTACTCTCGTTGTCATCAAAGATGAGACAGTGTCTCCGCTTGTGTGGAAGTTAGGGCGCATATTGAGACTCTATCCGGGTCGTGATGGCGTTGCCCGTGTCGCTCAAGTACGAACAAGCACAAGTATTTTAGATCGTCCTATGACCAAGCTGTGCCCTTTACCTTCGCAGTAAACGGCCAGTACGCATCTCCCATTTGTATAGTTAGTTATAGTGTGTATCTACCAATTTAATTTAATCTTTGCATTTTTTAATCGGAAATAAGTAGTCCTTATTTGGTGGGCGGAATGTTGATGCAAGTTTCTATATATTTTTGAATTTGAAATTGCCGCCAGACATTTAGGGATTGCTGCTCGCCGTGGTTGGCACCACTGAGAGGAGGAGAGGGGGCAGATTTTGTGACAGCCTCTCTCTCTCTCTCTCTCTCGCGACGTAAACCAGCGTCACTGCGTTAGAATCAGTCGTCCTGAAAACTGCTAGTACTCCAGACTAGGGATGTGCTCCAGATTTTCTGGTCTAATTTTCTTGTTACATAATTTTTTGCCTCATTTGGGGTGAAGATAGTCGCCCGACCTCCAAAGAAGACCCTAAAACCCACGTGAAGATACAGTCCATTACACAGGTGAGTGCATCTCTTATTTGTCTGGTATAATTTAAAATCTAACTTTATTGTAAACAATTCCTCTTTATTATTTCGTAATATCTTGCAACAACATTGGGAATGGAAGAAATTAAACCAACTAATTATATAACAACTTTTTTTAAATAAAAAAATTGAATGGGTTTATTATTTTTGTTTCCAGAGGTTACTTATATGTTCGTTTAGATGGTACAATGACGATTAGAAAGAGAGCTAAAGTAGTTGAGAATTTTAACAAACCAGATTCACCAGAATTTATTTTTATGCTAAGCTCAAAAGCAGGTGGATGTGGTCTCAATTTAATAGGAGCCAATCGTTTAATTATGTTTGATCCCGACTGGAATCCAGCCAATGATGACCAAGCTATGGCCAGAGTTTGGAGAGATGGACAACAAAAACCGTGTTATATTTATAGGTTCCTAGCGGTAATGTTATTTTACTAGATTTTTTAAATAAAAATGTGCGAATGGCAACCTGCCGCAGCCATATACTGCCTAACTAACTAACTAGATTTTTTAATTATCCTTTTCTATTTTAAAAATTTAGGGATGTATAAAAATTTTAAACCAACCTGAAACTTCAGTTCAAAAAATTGTATGCACTAGGCGATCTTAAAATATTTCATTGCTCAAGGTTTGCTCATAGTTTGCTTTGAAAAAAACTTGGGCAACTTAAGAACTATAGATATTTTTTCATTATACGGGTGGGGATTTTGAGTGTCAAACCATTGTGATCTCAAAAACTACGAGAGATGCAAGTTTGGTTTAATAAGACAAAAGTTGCATAATTATAAAGGCATCTTAAAGGTTTTTTCAGAATTTATATATTTTGCATAGCTAACTAGATATAGAGAAAAGTAAGAGAGATAACCAGATATTCCAGAATTCTGAAATTTTCTAAAGGATGTAATCGATAAATCTGGTTGCCATGGTGGTAAAGAATATCTAAGCTTAGATTATGCTTATGAGCAGCAATAGCCAACTTCAACCTTATGGATGCCATATTGATTTTTTTTATGAAAGTATAGATTTTTTTAGTGAATTTTCTTTAAAAAAATTACTAATGAGTGCAAACTAGGCCCCGTAGAACACATATCCGGGGTCAGTTTCAATTTATATATATATATATATATATATATATATATATATATATATATATATATATATATATATATATATATATATAATGTTTGGGTTATCCATGTTGACTATCCTCACGAATAATTGATAACTCAAAAAATAATATGCCGATTTTGATAAAATTTGGTGAGTACCTTTCTTTTGCAAGTGGCTCGGATAAGTTCGTTCCCAGGAAAATCTACTTAGTTTTTCCCGAAAAATGTTGCGTTTTCTTTCCAAAAATCTGTATTTCCGGAAATAACAAAGTAAGGCAACAAAATTTGGTATGCGGATTTATGTCATTAAAAGTAAATTACGTACCAAAATTTAGATCTGTAAGTTAAAACACAAAAAAAGTTACAGGCATTTAAAAAAAGGGGGTTTCCCTCAAAACGTCAAAGTCGCGATTTGAAAGGTTAAAATTGGCAACATTCAGGCAATGACCTTAAAACTAATATGGGTTATGTAGAGAAAATGTCGCAAGAAGAATGTTTTATTACAAATCTAAAGTCTCAGTCTTAAAAAAATATTTCTACAATCACAGGTGGCCCATAAGTCGTTAGTGATACAAATTTTCTTTTTTTTTTTTTTTAAATCTCTCACGCCTTATAATATTGCATTTTTGCATTTTCCATTGAAATATAATACATGTTTGTAAGAAAAGAAATTCAGGACGCACCAAGTGCGTTATGGTAGTGTAGTTTTTTGAATTGCTCAATTTGCTATTAACCTATAAAGTTCGTTGGCCAGGAAATCAGTTTTTTCAGAAACATTGTAAGTTTATTTTCGGAAAATTTTTGCACATTTTCAAACAATAAGTAATTTTGATAAAATATGGTACATTGTTTCTTCTACATATGCCATAGCGATAACCAGATTGATGCCTGCTTGTATTAGAGAGACATATTTATTATTAAAAACATTTTGTTGAAAATTCACTTCCATAACGCACTTGCTGCGTCCAGACTTTTTGGGTTGGTGCAGTCCAGTCTGGCCGAATATTTATACAGCAGATCCTAAGGTTAGTATTTGGTCTCGAACCAACCGAATCTTCTCGGCCATTTTTTATTAAAAATAATATAAAACCACTACCATGTATTGAAAAGTGCTCCTTACGCAAAAAGTCTTTATTCAGGGAGCGAGATATTGACATTTATTCTCGCCCTCCCAGAAATAGCTCAGAACTGAGTCCACCTTAACATTCGACTGCTAGATTTGAAAAGTCTCCCTATTATAGTCAAATAAAATACTTCAATATATTGTCTAATGCTTTTAAATATTGGCCCTATTACGGCGCCCATATGTCAGATAAAGCTGGTAAGCTATTTAAGTTGTGCTTCTGCGGCAGCAGGTCAGATCGGGTTAGGCGAGGTGATCTGTCTACTATTTAAAGAAAATGTTTTTTCCACCTATAAAATTGTTTAGATGCTGATGTTTTGAGGATTTGTGTGAACACTACTCTTATTGGGAGAGCTCGTCTGAGTGTTTCAGAATGACCTGCATGTAAAGCCGTAAAAACTGCTAGTTACATTAAGCAATGATAGCTTACATTATTCGTATCTTGCATTCTGTTTGTTTCTTGTTTTTAATAATGACATTGTCTACTAAATTTATTTTTGAACAATTTTAGGCAGGGTCAATTGAAGAAAAGATTTTCCAAAGACAGGCTCACAAAAAGGCTTTGAGTTCTGCAGTTGTCGACATGAATGAAGAGACTGCAAGACATTTCAGTGTAGCTGAACTGAGGGATCTTTTCCGCCTCGAAGAAACCGAATCTGACACCCATCGTCGTCTAAAATGTAATAGATGCCTTAACAAGATTCAAATAAAAAATCCACCAGAAGACGCAGATTGTATGTCAGATTTATCACATTGGTACCACTGCTGGGATAAAAAGGGCTTAGCAGATATGGTGAGTAGCACAGTTAACTAAAGTAAAAAATAAACTTTAAATAACAATGTTTTTTCCCGGCGTTACTCAAACTTCCACTATATGGATTGCCCTTCAAACACTGCTTATCAATACAGTATACTCTCGATTTTCTGACCTAATGGGGGGATCGGCATCATGTATAATTGAAAAACACTGATAACACGAACATATATACGAACATATATATGAACACACACACACACACCAAAATAATAGAGGTTCAATGAAAAACTTACAGTGGATCAATTATGATGATTTCAAGTTTTTGTTTCATGGTTAAAACGTTTCTTTTGCATTTCAGAGACCTACTCTATGTATACCAAATTTAATAGAAAAAATACTGTGAACACACAAACTCGCTTTGTGATCGGAAATCAGCTGAAAAACTAAGTAATTTCGGTAGCCTTCATAAATTGAAAAGAAAAAGTGCATACAGAATGTTTAACAACTCTGTCTTTCTCAAGAAAAGTTTATCTTGTTCCTTTCTGCCATGCCGCCTAGGCAATCTCGACGCAGATTAAGTGTACAATGATAGGGGTAATTAAAATTTATGACCTTAACATAAATATTTCCGGATATCAATCTTTCTCGGCTTTCCTATTGTAGTGACAGTGGTAGATGGAGATAAATATGAATTCATCACAACAGAATAAGCAATCTGTGACAGTTTATTCTGCGTATACATACTGCTACACTACCTATAGGCTCTAATGAATTTCATAATCTTATTTTCCTCATGATTTTTGCAACATAGTAATTAGAATAGGCAGACCTGTATTTAGATGGTCGTTGGTTTTAATTAGGGATATTTTTATATTTGTGTGAGAAGAAATGAAAAAAATTAAAATTTAGATCTATTCCTGATTGGAAATTTCGATCAATTTCCCAGCACGGATAATCTGCAAACCGGATAATCCGCACATGAATAATCAAGAGTACCTAATTTTTGAAATACAACTCCTTGCATGTGAGTGTTGATGATGTGCCACCGAATAAAATATAAATTAACGTTCCACAGAGTTCAGTTTTGCCTCAGTCTCTTTCTTTTGCAAGCAAATAAAACACCAAACAATCTAGGTGACAGCTTTGCTGATGATAGTTCTCTTTATAATCCACTGAACCAATGCTGTACTCTTATTGCAGTTTTCTTTATTTTTTTTTTAAATTAATTTCAACAACACACCACGAGGGCTTACAGCCTAAATACTATCGTACCGTGGGTGTTGACAAGGAGGAAAGAGGCAACTTGTTAATTCTGGACTTGAAGGTTTGGAGGTTCGGAGGAGAAGGAAAAACATGTGCCGGCAAGGAATTCCACAACTTGGAAGTCCTTGGGACAAAAGAACGGGCATAACAAGATGTTCTATGTCTGGTGACCTGGACAGTAAAAGGGTGCATTCGCTCTGTTCCCCTGGTAGATCTGTTGGGGGCACTATGGAGGAAAGCTCCTCTGAGCAGTGCCCATGCAGATATCTATAGAATAGAGAGAGGTCACCAACGGCACGTCGGTGGGCAAGTGATGGCAGCCTTTGGGTGAGGGTAGGGTCACCGATGAGACCTATAGCTCTCTTTTGAATGGAGTCCAGTATAGCGAGTGTAGAAGCGGCAGCGGCACCCCAGATGTGGGAGCAGTATTCAAGGTTTGGCCTTATTAGTGAAGTATATAAGGTATAGAGATTAGCTGCTGAAAAGTATTTGCGAGCCCGGAAGAGGAAACCTAATTTCTTAGCAGCTGCTTCTGCAATTGGTGTGACATGTTGGTGCCAATTAAGATTTCGATCCACAGAAATGCCAACAAGAGAAAAGGACTCATTACTTTGAATAACTTGGTTGTTCATTGTGATGGGTCTAGGGCTGGTGTATCTCTTGTGAGAAAGAAAGCAAGACTTAGTTTTGGTGGGGTTGAATTGTACAAGATTTCTACTTCCCCAGTCTAATATTTTTTGGAGATCCACGGAGACAGAACCCTCCATGAGTCTGCGGTCCTCATCTAATTGGGCTAAAGCGACAGGCTTAGAATATTGTATATTTGAATGGAGGGTGCTGTCGTCCGCGTAGCTGTGAACTGGGTTGGATGTGCTCGAGAGGAGGTCATTGATGTGGAGAAGAAACAAAGTAGGGGCTAAAGCTGAACCTTGAGGAACTCCTGCATTAATTGGATACAGTTTAGAGGAATGGCCTCCACAACAACAGAGATATGCTCCTGTTGGAGAGGAAATTTGCTGTCCACATACAGAGTTTTGGTGGTAGGCCATAGGCCGGAAGTTTATTAAGCAGCGCTGCGTGCCAGACCTGGTCGAATGCTTTGGATATGTCTAGAGTAACAATCTGGGATTCACCGTGTTGTTCCATAGACTTGTTCCAAAAATGGGTGACAAAGGAAAGGAGGTCGGCAGTCGATCTGCGCTGACGGAATCCATACTGACTGTCGTGGATTAGACTGTGTTTTTCAAGAAATTTTAGTAATTCGGTGTTTATATACTTTTCCATCACTTTAGAGACGACTGAAAGGAGAGAAATAGGCCTGTAGTTGCTGGGAAGCGCTTTGGATCCTTTCTTAGGGACGGGTTGTACTCTAGCAGTTTTCCAGTTACTAGGGAATATGCCTTTATTATAAGATATCTGAAACAGACGAGTCAGGACAGGAGCAAGCTCTGGTGCGCATTTTTTGAGAACAATTGCTGGGATCTCGTCAAGGCCAGAGGCTTTCCTGGTATTAAGAGAAGAGAGCATCTTTCGTACCTTTTTAGTTTTGAAAATGATATCCGTCATTTTATGCGCGACATTGGGGACTGTTGGTGGTTAAACATTTGGAGGTGGGTTGAGAGTAGAATTGCCAGCGAACAACGAAGCAAAAAGTTCAGCCTTGTCCAGGGCGGTAGAAACAATTTCATCCCCTGAGACAAGAGGTGGGAACGTGTTTTTGCAAAAGTTATTCCCAATAGATTTAGCAAGAGTCCAGAAGGGTTTGCCGCCGTTGGAGCTTAAGAGGACTTTGTTTTTGATGTGGTTATTAAACGAGTTTTTTGCCTCAGAAAGAATGCGGACATAGCGGTTTCTTGCGTCGTTAAATGCTTGACGATTTTCTTGACTGGGATTGTGTAGAAGCGTTTTGTGAGCTTTGACCTTTTCAAGTCTGGCCTTGTCACAGGATTTAGAGAACCAAGGCTTTTGAGTGGCTGAAGAGGTTTTCTGTGTACGTGGGATAAATAATTCCATGCCAGCTTGGATAATTTCGGTGACGTTTTGTGAGATATCAGAGGGGTCAGGATGAGAGAAGCAGACAGACGCCCATGGATATGAGGAAAAGTAATCCCGCATTTCCTCCCAGTTTGCGGAGTTGTAGTGCCAAACGATACGTGGGTGTGATGACTGTGTGACCTCGGGTTGCATTGCACAGGAAGCAGTGACCATGCCGTGGTCTGAGCGACCAAGGGGGGCAGTGACTGATATCTTATAGCATTCAGGTTGTGTAGTAAGAAGGAGATCCAAGGGATTTGAGCTGTGTGTTGGGATACGAGGAAAGTAAGTAGGTTGCTGAAACATATTGGCTAAAGAATTGCTGACTGCAAAGGCCTCCGCTGCTCTCCCTTGTGGATCGGTTTTTGAAGATCCTAGCCATTCCTTATTATGGACATTGAAATCACCAAGAATAGTGACCTCGGAGGAAGGATATTCAGAATGCGGATAGTCGGTTTTTTCAGAAAGGTAGTCAAAGAGCTGGACAAAGTTGTTGTCAGAAGGTGACCGGTAAATGCAACAGATGAATTTAGTTGCAGCCCTGAGAGAAAGTTTTATCCATAGTATGTCTTTTCTTCCAGCCTCTAAATTGGGGAGTCTGGTGCAGGGTAGATTGCTACGGACGTATGCGCACACGCCTCCATGCAATCTAAAGGAAGTAAGGAGCTCATACCCCGGGAAATTAAGGTGATTAGTGGCTGTTTTGGCACTGATTTGGGTTTCGGTGAGGAAGAGGAGTTGGGGCCTCTTAGCCAGGAGGAAATGGTGAACGGAGTTCAGGTTAGAATTTAGGCCACATATATTCGAAAAGGATATGTTAAATCTTGATGTTGGCGCCCTCTGTACACCCCTCTCCCGGAGATCCGAATGGAGGGGTATTTTGCCTCCGGAATATTTTGTACAAGGAGGAGCTATCATCATTTTTGCTTATAAGGGAAACCGACTCATACACCAGAACCGGAAACGTCTGTTGGGACTTCACTTGATGTATGGGGTGGTACCTCCTCGGGCGTGAAAAAATCCTTTACTATTACGTAAAGGAAAATTTCACTACCACCTGCTATGGATTGGATTGGATCAATGTCTACCCCTTTAAAAATAAGATTAATAAAGGGACTATCAATTGTCCAATAGTTATGCTTTTCGACATAGAAGGAGGATACAAAACATTATCATTTTGCATCCATGCCTATTGTCGGTTTTCAACACACTCTATCTTATGGCCCTCAGTGTCTTTGTTTTGCATGTAAATAAAACACCAAACAATCCAGATGACAACTGTGCTAATGATAGTTCTCTTTATAATCCACTGAACCAATGCTGTGTTCTTATTACAGTTTTTTTTTTGGTTTGTTTTCAAGACACTCTATCTTATGATGCTTTAGTCGCAGTTCTTTTTTAAATCATAGAACATTAAATGTGTATGTAATATTGGAGTAATGCAGAAGTCTTTCAATAAAATTAATAATGATTAGCAAACGATTTTTTGGTTGATATGAGCTCTGTAGATTAGCACTGCTTGCATAATTTTACACTGTCTTGATTACCAATACAAATTATGAGAGTAGTGACCCACTTTAATGAATATTATTAAGAAGTAGATATATTTGAGTGTATAAGAATTTTAATATTGTTTTAATTTTAGTGAAATTGTTGAATCTTCTGTTGTTTTACCTTTATGTATAAAGTAAATGACATGCAGATTGTTTTGGTCTTCCTTAAAAGCAGAAAATCATAGTGAACTTTGGACAGTTTTTTTTTTCACCTTTTCGGGAATTATAGACCCTAATTACCTCTGAGTAATCTGTGGAATGTGAAACATTTTGTGTTAGATATACAGAGAATTACAGCGGATTAGTTCTTGGAAATTGGTTAAATATTTGCAGAAAGTGGACAAAAAGTTCATGTTTAATATCAGTTTTGATAAGTGTGTTATCTTGTGAATGGGTTAATTTCATATAAAATACCAGGACTGATCTAAAAATATTGATACAATTTTTGAATTCTGTGGCAAAAAGAAGGAAACTAAGAATTATTTCTGTGTTATCTGTCATGGAGTTTTTCATAAGAGGCGTTTAGAAAGGAACAACTCGTTACAAGTTGTGGAGAGACATAAAGTTGTTTGTTCGGAGAAATGTAGTGAGAAATTTCATGTTGAAGGTGAGGAAGAATTGCAGTTGCAGAAAAATAAGATTCAATAATTGCTGAAGGACTGTGAAGAGAAAGATACTTATATAGAAATACTGCAAAAAAGAATTAATTTATTTGAACTGGATGCTTATGACATGGAACGAAATTATTCGGGTCAAATCGAACACCAAAGAGAAATTATTAAACTTCTAAAGGATAAAATAACAAAGGCAAAGAAAAACAGTGATCAACTGGAACCGCAGTCTGAATGTAATGATTGTGTTTCACTTGGAAGAGATCTTTAGGAGAACATGATGAAACTAAAGGAATTGCATATTGCAAATGAGAAACTGGTGATGCAAGCAAACCAGCTTAAATTACTAAATGAGCAGCTGCAAGTTCAGATTGAAGATATAAAAGAGGAGTTCAAGGCAGAAAAACTTTGTAAACAGATTTTGTATATACTGGAACCACAACCACTTCAAAACACCGTAGCAGAAAAACTGCCGGCAAATTTATGCAGTGTGCGAGTCTTGATTTTGTGTGACGAACACAGTCAAAACATAAATAAAGCTCTATATCAAGAATTGAGAAACGAAAACTATAAAGTTGAAGCAATAATAAAGTCAGGAGCATTATTTAGAAACATATTAGAGAATGTAGAAGAGCTTACTAAAACTTTTACTCTTAAAGATTATTACATGACTTTGTACATGGAAAATATCCATCTTTCAGAGATATACTAACAAAAATTAACATGTGTTTGCACACAAATATATTTGTAACATCTGTTCCGATTGTATATGAAAATCGAAATCACATTAAATATGTGGGTAAACTCAACAGCAAGCTGCAAGAATTTATAATAAGAGTAAACTATTGTATAGAGGCTTGTGCAAGTTTTGTCGAAATCAACTCAGGTTCAAGACGAAAGATGAACAACAGGAGCATCGTAGCACATATTTCCTCTACAATGGAACGAAATCAGTACCAAGGGAAAAATCTCATATTTGTGAAAACTACAGAACATCTAGTAAAAGCAAACAGCGTCGAAAGTGTCACTTATGAAGAGGATATTAGTTTAGAACAGGAAAATTTTCAGGGAAGATTTGATAAAATTCGGGAAGGAGGACAAGGAAAACAGGTTAATACTTAAGAAATTCAGGTCTTGCAACCATTACATATAACATGTATAGTTTCAGAACAAAAAATGGCAGGATCAAGAGGCAAGCCAGTAATTTGTCCCAAAGTCGGAAAAATGGTTTTTTCGTACAAAAAGAATCAACTCAGTTTTCTAACAGACCAAACAGAATTAGTAAGAATCAAAACATGCTAAACTTCATAAAAATGTACCCAAGAAACAAACAATGGCAGAAGTAACTATATTGAACATGAATATTCAGTCTATAACAAATAAGCACAATATGTTGGAGTTATTTCTTGCGTCATGCATACCAAAAATAGACGCTATCTGTATCACAGAGCACTGGTTGACTGGTGGGAATGAGAAGCAAATAAAAGTGGCGGAATACAACATGGCTTGTTGTTTTTCACGAAGTGATAATATTCACGGAGGAGTAATGATTTTAGTTGATCAAAAATACAATTATGAAATTTTTAATATAACTGACAAGAGCAAGGTGTTTGATATAGATCTATGTGGTGTGTACATTCCATCCATCAACAGTGTGATTGTTGTGGCGTATAGATCCCCTCTTGGAAGCATGGAGATCTTTATATCTGTATTTGAAGATACTCTGGATTCCTTGATGACCATTTATTCTGATGCCAATTCAGTGTTCAAAAGAGCATAACAAACTACAATAACGTCAACAAGTTAATTAACCTGGTAGCTATATATGGTCTCTACGCTACAATGAATGAACCAACTAGAGTTCAAGGTAGCACTGTCACTTGTGTTGACAATGTGTTCACAAATATTCCCAGATGTCACTATAGAACAGAGACTCTAGACATGCATATGTCCGATCACTACAGTCAGAGATTCTCATTCAGCATTCCTCTGATTCACTCTATGAGGGGCGTAAAATTGGTGTGTATGAGGCTAGATTAATAAATGAAATAAATATACATGAGTTCAAAATAACGATGGGTATTATCAGGTGGGATGAGATTCTACACTGTCGGACTGCTGGGGGAATCCTTCAACTATTTTTATGATGAATTCTTATCTTCATTCGACACAACCTGCCCTGTTGTTCAGAGAAAAATCATCAATAACCATCAAAAGACTTGGATTACTGATGAATTAATAAGAATGAAAAATATATTAGATGCATTATTCACTGTTTCTAAAGTACTTATAAGTAAGACTGCAGTCAAAGCATACAACACCTACAGAGATGATTATATGAGAGCTGTGTTAGAGACAAAGAGGAAGTTCAGTATCAACTTTATGCAACAAGCTGAAAATAAACAAAAAGCTGCTTGGAAATAATAAAAAATGAAAGAAGTAACAGCCGGCACCACAATGTGAGTAAATTATGCCACATAACTGCCACAGAACTAAACAACCATTTTGTTAACGTGGGCAAACAAACGACTCAATCAAAGACCATCAAAGAATATAATATAAAATTTGGTATAAACTAGAGCTGTTGTGACAACATACTACCTGGTCCTGCACCGCGATGGCGTGCCTGTCGTATCTCTCACAATGTTCTCCAGTCTGACATCTTGCAATAACTTCCATTGTTTAGATTTTTATCTACGGTTTATTTAAATAGCATGGCAGTACAGATAACGTCATCTGCCCTTGTCCAACATTGTAGATATTGCATTACAGAATCTGAAGTGATGCCGAGGATTATTTTATTATTAATTTCGATTAATTTTATTTTCCTTTGATCAAACGACTTGACAATTGGTACACAACCACGTCTGTCTATGTTCTTTTAGGTTATAAATTTTCGTTTCAATCACTAAGACAATTTTTTATTAGGAAAAATTGGCCTTTAAGATTTGATGAACGAACTCATTCAAGCCATTAGCAAAATAAGAGTAATTCCCAAATTTGGTCCAAACGCTCATTTGAAGAAATTTTCCGAAGGTCTCAAAATCGATACCGCTCTATTAGTTAATTTTCTTAATGAGAATTCACTAAAAAGTGTACTATATTCACATGCGTCCACATCCATTATACTGTTTTTAATTATTTTGTCATGTTGTATGGTTAGGAAATAGCTATATATATATATATATATATATATATATATATATATATATATATATATATATATATATATATATATATATATATACTGATCCTTATAACATATACATATATAAGGAGAATAAGGATGTAGATGTATAGGTACTTCATATACTTGCATTGGCAATATGTTTTGCACATACAGTTTTTTCTTAAATACTAAACTATATTTTTTTTCAGGTACTTAAACAAATATGGGACATGGCAAAGTACATTTCTTTTGTATTTCACCAAAAGTCTGCTTGTCAGGTTGTTAAACCACCCCCAACTGAAGAAGAAAATGAGGCAAATCCTGAAGAGGAGGATCCAGATTATGATGATAATGAAGATGATAGTTATTTAGATGAAGATTATGTACAATAATATTTGTTCAAGATAAATTTAAGCAGTTATTTTTGTTATTTTGAATGTTGAAATGATTATATTTTGTGATAATACGTGACATAAAACTAAGTATATAAAGCTACTTGTCTATTTTATTTGAATAATTCTCAACTCCAAAAAAGTATCTTTTTTCATGTCATATGTTAAAGAAATATTTAAAATTAGAAAAGCTTTTTCTACACACACACACACACACACACACACACACACACACACACATGCACACATTCCTTAACCAGAAAATCTTAGTACCTTTTAATAGCACACCATTAGGAGCCTCAATCTATTGGTTTTTTTAAAAATATATCAGTTGTAATCTTAGCTTAACATTCCATGTCTTAATAACAATAATAATATTTACTAATGCTGTTTGATTTGTCATCAAATTGTTGCAGATATCGGAAATTTTCAAATACTTACTGGAAAATTAGGAGCATAGTATAAAATTAATTGCAATGAAACAGGATGTTAATAGACGGTGTTGGCGTATTAATAGAGTAAATTGGAGACTGGAATGTTTGGAGAATGACCTAGTGTAATAATAACAAATAAAAATGGCAAATACTTAGTTCTAAAATAATGAGTACATTTACATGTTACATATTAATATTTTATTTATTTTATGACAAAAGAGTTTTATGTTCGCAAATTGACGTTAAAAACAAACTGGAGTGGTCTGTTGACTAAGGAATTTCTGTTTACTTGATATAACGGTCGGTTACCAATTCAGTACATCGAATCCTCATGTCGTTGCACTTCATACCCACAGGTTTTTGACTAGGTCAAATACAACAGCTGGGGTCAGGACACTATTTGCATTCTGAAACAAATAATAGATACTCGATTGCAAACCGATATTATGAAATAAATAATATATATGATGAATTATTGTTTATGTTTGAACATTACACCTCCCACGAAACTTATTTGAAGGAAGTTGAGGCTTCGGTCTCTTGATGACCATTTATTATTTCAAGCTAACTATAAAACCGTTGATTAGTTAAATACTTTATATAAATGACTTACATGAAAGTAGTTACATAAAATTAAACTGATAATAAGACATGAGATTATTCTTGTTCATGCTTGAACATATTGGCATCTCCCATGAGCTTGTTTGATGACTGCTGCAGCTTCAGCCTTTTGGTGACCATTTAAATTAATTTTAAACTAATTATAGAACTGCTGATTATTAGTTACTCTAAATGAATGACTCATGATAATTATGACTTAACCCTTTGTCTACTGAAGGTACTTTCAAGTACCATGAAAACCGGGTACCATCAAATACAACTCATGGAATTATATGAGTTAGAAACTTCATTTCTTAACATTTGTCATGATGTTCACACAAATTATTGATGCACTGAAGAAAAAATATGAAAATATTGTATTTCGACCTACTTTTGTGACCGGTACTCTCAAGTACCTTTAGCTGTGAACTCATTGAAGAAAGATTGGGTAAAAGAAAATGCAAAAAAAAAAAGAGAAAAATATCTACTAAATGAATACATAAATCAATACATTTCATGATATTGTAAGAAACAATTCTTTTTTCATTAATACAGAGAAAAACACCACACAGAGAACATGTGGAATGTGGTTTAGACTGTATTCCTTGGGTGCTACACATCTAACTCTTCTTTCTACGAACTTCCCAATTTCCCATTCGAATTTCAGATGACACTCTAAAGTTGTAATGCCTTCTTTTAGGAATAGGTGCTGATGTAAATTTCCTCCCAATGTGTAAACTTTGGAGACTTGCTACATAGACCACTGGCTGCTTCTCTTCTAAAGGCCAGAAGAGTAATATTTAGCTCGTTTTTGATTTTTTTGTTTAATATATAACGTAGGCATTAATAAAAGTAATCTCCATGCCAGCCCAAAATATCCTATGCCACCAATTTGAGGTCCATTGATATACGAAACAGCACTATTATGTAATTTCCTTCTTATTTGTACAGTTTCTGTTCCA
Source organism: Tillus elongatus (assembly GCA_964006375.1). NCBI lineage: Eukaryota > Metazoa > Arthropoda > Insecta > Coleoptera > Cleridae > Tillus > Tillus elongatus. The sequence continues at coordinate 54,136,246 of OZ023270.1, forward strand.
TGAAAATTAGAGGCTAGGGTAACTATTTTGTTATCCTTCCACTTGTAAAATGTAATCCCAGTATGTTTCGAATAGTTCCACAGGCCATTGTTCCTTCAAGCTTCAGTTTTTCTAAAAGCCTGACAGTGGTAAAAAAATTATCAAAGTAAATTGTTTTAATTTTTTGCCATTCCTGCTGAGTCAACTGTAAAACAACTCTCTCTCCCAAGCCATAATTTCCAGATTTACTTTCTGTGTTTTCATTCTTTCCCTGATAAAATACAAACAATCAGTAACCATCCACCACCTAAGGTACTTGTGAGTACCAAAGAAATAAAGAAGTTTATCATACTTTATGATAATTAGGGTGCAACAATATTGTATTCTATAGCATAAACTAACAACTTACCTTAATACTTAAAATACACAAATAGACACTTTCTTCGGCAGTAGTAATAACAGCGACAAACTTTGCTTGCACTTGTCAAATAGCTATCGTGGGAAATGATAAGGTGCAGTGTTGCCACTTTGCGTCATGTACAATAGGTTACTGATTCAATACTTCTAAGTACCATTGGTGTTTAAGAGTCAAATAGTTTTTACATAGAAGGTTAAAGGTGAAAGAATACAGAGGACTTTAAAGTACCTCAATACTTCTAAGTACCATTGGAGTTTGAGAGTCAAATAGTTTTTACATAGAAAGTTAAAGATGAAAGAATACAGAGGACTTTAAAGTACCTTCGGGAGGTAAATACACACAATATGAACAACTGGTACGGTAGACAAAGGGTTAAAGTACTTTACTTTTACTGTTAATGCTACCCAAGTAAAAATATTAAAGTATTATTAATCTTACTCAAATAGATAATAAAAAGTATCCTTATTACTTTCTTCTTCTTCCTCTTCGTCTTCTTCTTAGGCTTCTTGGCTTGGCTGGTACAGTTATCCAAAAGAAGTGGTCTTGAATCTGATTATATGAAATATTCTAATCTTGGACGTGACACTAAGTATCACATTGACTACAATTATTTACAGTTTGTGACTAGCACAGAGCAGATCATTCAGTCTGATGTCAGACAGTTCTGGTCTTTCGTTAATTCCTTGAGTAAGGACTTTGGGATTCCGAATAGAATAAGTTTTAATAATGTAATATATAATAATGAGTCTGATATAGCAGACACTTTTGCTGCACATTTTCAATCCTGTTATTCTGACCATGGTTCCATTGATGTTGACTTTTGTGATGTATCTAATATACAGTCTGCACATAACCTTTCTATGCATATTTTTACAATTGAGGAAATCGAGGATAACATTGACTCACTAGATGGCAAAAAATGGGCTGGTTTGGATGGTATTCCTTCTTCATTTTTGAATAATTGTCGACACTCTTTGAGCGGCCCTTTATGTAGTATCTTTCAAAGGTTTTTCAATGCCGGTTTTTGCCCCTCACTTTGCAAGTTGTCTACTCTGATCCCCATTCACAACTCAGGTGGTAAGACACAAGTTGTCAATTATATAGATGTTTCAATTGAACCTGTAATACCGAAACTATTTGAATCTATCAGTGCGGTTGAGCTTTCCAATACCTTGAAACACAGTATTGTTGGTGAGCAGCATGGTTTCTGTAGTGGTAGGTCAACGGTCACTAATCTCCCCATTTTTCAATCTTACGTGACGGATGCATTGGAGGCTGGTAAACAAGTTTATGTTATATACACTGATGTATTTTGACAGTGTGTGTCATACCCTTCTTCTGCAAAGTTGTTTGCAATGGGCATCTGTGGTTGTTATCTTTCGTGGATTCCAGCTTGCTTGTCTGACAGAAAGCAATTTGTTTGCATTGGTGGTGCTCTATCAGATGAGGTCCTCGTCTTGTCTGCGGTACCACAGGGATCACATATAGGTCCCGTTCTCTTCAATCTTTTTATTAATGATGTTGTGAGTTGTTTTGAGTCATCGAAATGTTTATTGTATGCATATGACTTGAAGTTTTTGTCGGAAGTTGTCCATGGTGTCAACACTTTGCAACATGATCTCGCCAACTTGACTCGCTGGTGCAGTTCAAACTTGTTGTCACTTAATGTGGGTAAATGTAAAGTTGTGAGCTATTTTAGGGGTCAGAATCGGATTGTTCATAGCTATACCATTTATAACACGGTGTTGGACGTTGTCACTTCTGTTGCAGATCTTGGTGTAATTTTCAAAAATGATTTGTCATTTAATCTGCATATTGATGCTGTGGTTGTGAAATGTTGCAGACTTTTGGGGTTTGTTAAAAGACACACTAAACATATGACAAACATATGACTGACACAAGGGCAATCACTAGTTTGTATACATCCTTGGTTCGAAGTGATATTGAGTATTGTTGTGTTGTACGGTTTCCATCCTATGCTTGCCACATTAATCGTATTGAAAGGGTACAAAACAAATTTGTTAAGTACCTTCTTTATAATCATCACTTTCCTTGCCAAGATATTGGGTATGATGTCAGATTGCTTCTCTGTGGTATGGCCAGTCTCAAAGCGCAACATGAGTATCTTTCATTGATGTTTATGAAGTTAATTAATGGTCTCATTGAATGTAATGATCTGCTCGAGTTGGTCCTTTTCTATGTTCCACCACACTCAACTCGCCAACAGCAACTTTTTTTTGAGCAAACACACAGGACCAACTATGGCTGTAACAGTTTCATGGACAGATTGTTGCATAATTATAATGCTAATTTTTCTAATTGGGATATCTTTTATATTGCTATGTTTAGGATGAAAACTGTCTTAAGACAGTGATTTTGTTACTTTGAGTTATTTTTTTTTAAATTTTTTTGGTTTTATTTTTAAGTACCATTTGGAATTGTTTAATTCTGTAGGTGCAAATTTAAATAAATAAAACAGTAATGTATATGTGGGTGGTGTTGACAGCGTCAAAACGTAGTCAAGTTTACCACCACCAGCTTCATGAAATCAGCAAGGACGGGAGGACCAGCTTCTTTGAAGTTTGGTGGCAACAGAATATACTTCCATCAGAAAATGTACTGAACTTTACTTCCGCGTTTCTTGATGCTTTTATCATGTATTTCTTTTCGGTTTCAAGCGGAGTAGATTCATCCCATGATAGGTGTTTTCTTGGGGCCCAATATACCCTAAGTGGTTTATTGGATAATTACACTTAGAGAACCCAAATCACCACAATACATGTTTAAAAAAAAATTGACGATCGTTTCACTAACCAGTTAGCGTTATAAGAGGGTGGCGTCATCAGAGGGTGAATAATTATCTACATTAAAAAAAACCCGACGATCGTTTTACTAACCAAGTTAGCATCACCAGAGGATGAATAATTCTCGAGAATTATTTTTAAAAAGCCTGGCGATCGTCATCCTCTGATGATGCTAACATGATTACTGAAACGATCGTCAGGTGTTTTTAAATGTGTTGTGGTGATTTGGGTTCTCCAAGTGTACTTATCAGTGCTCATCACAGATTCCAATCGTCGTCAGTTCGTTTTTGGAGAGTTCTATGGGAATATCTGAGTATTGCCTGGATATCACTTGATCGAAGTTTGGGTTCTTCTGTGATCGTCCTTCAGTGAAGAAGGAAATATCTAACGGTGGTAGCTTGATTCTAGAGGACGCTCCTTTCTGACGTATTATCCTACATAATTTGAAATCTAATTGTTTCCAGAGTTCTCTGTTTTTGATGGTTTTTGTGTTTTTTTGTTTATTGTCTCCCATTATTTTACTATTTCTGTCTAGTATCACTCGCATATGCATACTGTTGTATTTCACTCCTGCCATGTTGATTAAATTCAAAACAATTCAACATCGGAATTTTGTTTCTGCCCTTCTGGGTCACATGACGACAAGGAAGAAGACAGAAGGTTTCTTTACCTTCTGCAATATTTGAGTTTTAATTCATGTTTGTAAACATTTGACTCATCTCTTGTTCTAGCTGCTCCTGAGCTTGAGCCAGATTTTTTATCATTCTATTGAGGATATAACAGCACTGGACTGTTTGCTTTGCTTTGCATTCTGAAACAAATAATAGATACTCGATTACTAACCGAGATTAAGAAATAAATAATATATATGATGAATTATTGTTCATGTTTGAACACCTTGGCATTTCTCACGAAACTTATTTGTAGGAAGCTGAGTCTTTGGTCTCTTGATGACTATTTAAATTAATTTCAAGCTAATTATAAAACTGTTGATTATTTAAATACTTTATATAAATGACTTACATAAAAGTAGTTACATAAAATTAAACTGATAATGAATAATGATATTATTCTTGTTAATGCTGAACACAGGCTGCTTCATAAAATAGTAATACATGAAAGTTGTATTTTTTATGGGACAATTGACATATTTATTTCTTTATTTTATTCTAAACTGATAACATGTGATAAACAGAATTCATATTCATCTGTTACCAATAATCAGCTCCCAATTTCTTTTAAAATATAATGTTTCTATTTCAGTTTTAATTGACAGGTAACTGGTTGCAATGCATTTCCGATTGTTTGCCTGAAGCCACTAACACACAAAGCCTGAAACTTGTTGTTGGACCGCTTGTGTTTCAGTTAACCCTAGGATACTGAACCAATAAGATATCAGCATTTACATAATCCCGGCTTCTGAGTCCTGGTATGTATCACGTATAGTCACGACAGAAACAAACTTATTGAGGTAAAACATATTCATTTATACATATACCTTACAAATGTGAGGTTAAATATGACAGTGAGCATTATTATTAAAAAATAACTTTTTTTGAGATTAGAGAAGCAACTAGTGCACATTTTAATGCTAGGCTAATTACAAATATTATTTTTACAAGTAATACCTATCATTGTGCTCTTACAATTAATATTTGAGGGACACATTGAGCATCTTTTTCTCTTTATCGTTGCACTTTTCTGAGCGGCTGACAGACCAGAGATATCAATCAATCTGCTCATACACTCCCACACACTACACCATAGGTTAGGGTTGGTAGACATTCTCTGCATATGTGGTATCACAAGTTCCTCAGCTAAATCTTTCAAAAATATTCTGCGTTTGTAAGTCACTCCTATGTTCCTTCGTAAAGACTGTATATGTATTGGGTGCTGCAACATCAATGATGTTGAAGAAAAATGTCATGGGCCATTGTTTACTTTGCTTCTTGCATATGTCTGTCGACACCATTTGATACATAGTGTCAACACTGCCCCTTGTATTATAATGAGAGGTGATTTCGGGCTTGCTCTTAGCGTGGTGCAAACAAATATAAAGTTTAAAATCAACATAAAATTAGTTTCTGAACATTGTAGTGTAGAACCACCAGATAATGGTGAAACAGTTTTACAGTATATTGAAGAATTTATATTAAAATTCATCAATATAGGTCAAAATGAACGTGTTTGACAAGACAGAGTAGGTAGAAACAGATTGTGATAGAAATAATACTTGGTGAAATTATATATTCCTAAAATACTATCTCTGTGAAAGCAGGTTTTTTAGGAATTTTCTAGTATTTAATGGTACCTGTTATATTTTGCTTAGATATCAGCTGTTGGTGGATATAAAAACATAGAGCCGGATAAATTATTTAATTCTCCATCTTTAAAGCCAAAAACATGATAATATGACCAAATAAAATTGTGAATACCATTTTAATGTCATCGTACCTGAAAATACATTAAAATTCTGTTATACATTCAAGTAAATATTATGGTTACAAAAACAGATTCCCACATATAAGGAAATACAAATATATAGTAGTTTGTTAATAAGGGTCAGCTAGCATAGCTTTGATAAATAACTGTTCTATATTATTTTTATTATTTATTTGCTGAAAATATTATACATATGTCAGTACAAGAAAGTCTCAGGACTTGTAGAGTATTTAATGACAAAATTTAATAAGAATATTCCAAAATATATTTGACACATTTCTTCCAAAACATCAATCACTTCCAATTTTGACATAAATACAAAAATTATTTAAGTTAAATAAAAGTGTACGGTACAGTATCCTAATTACAGCGAGAACAGCTATTGTAGCCAGCATCCTAGGACATTGTGAGATGTACGACAGGGTCTCCATCTCAGTGCGGAACCAGATAGTATGTTGTCACGACAGCTCTAAACAACACAAAATGTTATAAAATAGAGACTGTGACCCAGCAAACACAGTTACAAATCAGATACATAAGTGTTATATAACACTTGCTATTTCCATAGCTAAGGTTATGTATCAAGTAACTTTCATGTAACATGATTGATACCAGAAATGTCAGCAGCTGAATGCTCTCGCATATATGTAACTGATACATTACATGGTTATACGTATGCTACAGTAATTGCACATTATATATATATATATATATATATATATATATATATATATATATATATATATATATATATATATATATATATATATATATATATATATATATATATATATATATTGCTATGGTATTTATTTAAGTATACCTGCAAATATTTATTTTAGAGCTGAGAACATATATCTTAATCATCAGGTTGGGTTCATTATAATTACAGCTAGCTTCTACTAATTAAAATTCATTAATATGTGCTATTTAAGTTCGTTTATTGATTTTTACTTGATCAAAAATTAATTTCGCTTTGCACAGATGGCTATACAACAATTTTACTGATTAATTATTAACGAAAAACAATACTTCTGGTTAATTACAATCTGTTATACATTCCATTTAATTCATTACACAAATTTTATGGTGTCTAGGTGACACACATTAAATACAAACAGAAACATTTAAAGCATTCATTACATAAACATAAATTGAAAAATCCTATTAAAACATTCAGGTAACATTATAAATAATTACACAATTACCGGTTAAACATTGATATAACATAAGCAATATACATCGACAATTCTACAGAGATCACAGTCTCTTTCTGTTCATTTCAAGCAAATTTTTGCTTATTGAAATTTATTGGCACTCAATCTTTAATTGGTGCTGTTAAAATGGTGAAATTCAAACCGCACTGATCAATTTAGGAAAAGAAAACACTTACTGAAACATTTTCCATTGGATTATATATTGTTTTTCCATTATTACTGTCCATTATTAATTATTATTATTTTTCTAATTTGTCCATGCCATATTTTACTGCCCATTTATTGATTATTAACGGATTTAATTTATTAACATGTTGATATATTCCATATTCGTAGCACTCTGGAGGTTTTTTATAATCTCCCTTTGATGCACTCTGGAATCTCTTATGTCAACTTACATAATGATGACGATGATCACATGATCTGGTGAAATGATGCTGATGAATTCACTTGATGAAAAGACCCCTGACACTCCCGGACTCTTGCTTTTATTAACTTTCTTACAGGTGAAAAAACGCTATTGTTCATCAAGCCACCTGTGTTTGAGCTTTCCGTCAAACCTTTAGTGTCTTTTTACGTTTTTTTCTTGCGCGCACATATACCTTAATACTACATAAAGTTTTGTTTTTACAAATGACCTCTGCTCTTTTAATACATCGAGCCTTTAGGTAGCTTGGTCATACCTATTTTTACACACAATAAATCAACATAATTGCATTTATTAGCTACAATCTCATTCTCCCTACAAAAACTGAAGCATTGTTCTTGGTTTCTTTACGGATATTTCTAGAGTATAGTTTTTTTTTTTTATTACTCGAATGAAACTTAACATCGAGGGTTGCTACATGGGTCACTGACATTCATGTCGGGCGTTGACACCTCATGCTACACTCTTTCGTTGCTACATTAGGGTGTATACATTTATTTTATATATACTAGGATGTATAAATTTCCCGTTTTCCCATTAAAATTTCGTAATCTTTTCTATCATTTGCTAGCTATAGCAATATATATATATATATATATATATATATATATATATATATATATATATATATATATAAACTTGGAGACATAAATGTTATATTCACTTATCATACATTTAATGCTCAAATAAAGCATGTACCTACCAAGAAACTTTTATGTACAGCCGCTAGATTTACAGCTAAACTAATTAGCATTTTATAATATTTAGCCACTGTAGTAGCAACTCTCGTAAATAAGGCGGTTTGTTAAAACCCTTTATGTGCAACGAATCCGCTCCAGTAAGAAATCAACAAAATAATTAAGTATGGGTTTGACTGTATTTTTATAGTAGAAGGTGATGTTTCTACCATCACATGACTTATCATTGTTATAGCTGTCAACAGTACAACAAATTAGTTTCAGATTTAGACTTTCTTTCCAATATATTACACTTTTCCGCGTGCAAAACTAACACTAATATCCGTTAGAATATGGATGAAACAGCTGTTGTTGGTTATATTTATGTTGTGTCACCACTGGTGTCGCTAGTTGTCAACGCGCACGCTCCCTATATTGGTGTAACAAATAAACCTGACAATTAGAACAACTAAATTAATTATTAATTAGTTTATCCCTAATCCAAAGAAGATACCTACTTATCTATGTGCTAATCACAGCAATTGCAGATGGCTAAAGTAGAAAACAGAAGTAGACGCGCGCTGTGTGCTTAAACAATTAGATCATTATCGTCATTTTTGTGACAAATTAAAGCGGTTGCAAATGAATTATTTTGATTTTAACCAATTCCGATTTGTAAAAGCGTGTATTGCTAATAATTAATTCCATAAGAACATTAACATTTTAACCACTAAATTTAATTCAAATATTTACAAGGCCATTTCCCACATATGTTATGTAACAGTGTAACTTCAGTGATGCAAAATGACGGCATATAGTTATAGTTAATTATTATCTCTTTGTAAAGTATATGTTATATAACGCTGCTGTAGATATTTAATGTACCACATATATTACACTGCTATGTAACATTGTACCGATACTTATCTATGCTTAGGTATTAGGTTATAGCACATGTCGATCTATTTGTAATATGTAATATAACACTGTTACAGAACTATCATGGATCACACTCGCAACATGTCAATATATTACAAATGATTCATAATTGATCTGTGTCTGAAAGGTACATATATGTAACTTATGTGTTACATATATACATTACAATGATACTTTCTTGATATTAATTTGTCATGTATCAGTTACATGTATGTTTGCTGGGGAACAACTAACAATTTTGCAAATTGTCAGTCCTGATCCATTTCTTCCCTAATATAGGGACAATGTATGTAAGGCTAGGTGTATTCTCACCATAATTAGAACCGCACTGATTTCACTCTAATTAGAGCTCGTCAGTACGGTATACTAAGTACAGCGAGAACACATCTATAAAGTAATACAGCTATGGTAGCCAGCCTCCTTGGATATTGTGAGATGTACGGCAGGGTCGCCATCTCGGTGCGGAACCAGGTAGTATGTTGTCACCACAGCTCCAAATAACACAAAATGTTATAAAATAGAGACTGTGAACAACCAGCTAACAATGTTGTAAATTGTCAGCTCTGGCCCATTTTTTCTCTAAGATAGTTGGAATTGACCATTATTAAGGGGAATATCAAGCACAGGTCGATTTTTATTTTCAAAAACTAACTTTTTTATATAAACTCACCCCTATCGTTATGCTTCTTCAAGGGGTACATACCAGCAACGCCTTTTTTTGTAGGAATTAAATAAAGTGAGTAATAGCATTTTTATTATCAATAACACCTAACACAAGTGGAGTGTGAAGGCTATAAAAAAATACATAGTTCAGTCTTATCTAATCAAATGTTCGAAATGCCCACCTTCTTGTGCCTGAAAATATCCCAAACGGTCAACAAATTCTTGTTGGACTCTATTTATAATCTCTGGAGAAATTTTGGTACTTTCAGGTCTAATTCTTGTTTTTAATTCGTCGATAGTATCTGGTTTAATTTTGAATACCACATTCTTCAAATGACCCCACAGAAAAAATCTAAGGGAGTTAGGTCAGGTGATGTTACTGGCCACTTCATTGCACCTCGCCTGCCAATCCATCTGTTTGGAAATTGTTAATGCAGATATTGTCCAACATTAACGTCATAATGGGGTGCGCCATCTTGTTGATACCACAAGTTATGATTTACCATACCAGCATGGTGTCCATCAGGAAATAAGTTCAATAACGTTGGAATGAGATATTGTTGTAAAAATTGTAGATATTGTGGTTCATTTATAGTTCCATGAAAAATGTAGGGACAATAATCCTACTCTAAACAATTCCCACACAAACATATACCTTTTGTGGATATTGTACTTCGCCACGTAGTGTAAAAGTAGATTCGTCCGAAAACAGAATATTCGGTACTTGCAAAGAGTTATCATTACATTTATCCATTAATGTCGGTCTGAATCGTCATCGGATAACTCCTGCAAAAGCTGTATTTTATAAGGACGAAGCTTTTCAAGGTTTAATACTTAATGTGCCATCTGAAATGGAATTCCATTGTCCCGGCCAATTTGCCGAACGCTACTGTGAGCATTTAATACAGGCAATAGAAAATTTGTTTCTGCATTAAACTACAGGAGTTATTTTTTTATACATATGTTTAGAATGACGTACTGAATGTAAAAACACAAAATCCTTACTAATTAGGAGGGCGGAAGTGCCGCCATTTTGAGAAAAACAGTTTCAGCCTATATCTCCGTAACCGTGCAGTTTAGGCCAAAAATGGTAATGACCTTTATTGTAGATAATTGCATTTCTCATCTTTTTTGTTAATTTTTTTCGTATCACCCACCGTTTACAACTTATACGACTATTATCATTTATTTATTGACTTTTTTACCTATATCTTTGCTAATAATTGTTTAAAAAATAAAATGCTTATATAACTTAACTTTTCAATCGACAAATTTTCTAGAACTGTTACTTAAAACTTTTTTTGTCAAAATAATATTAGTTAATTTTCTTTAAAAAAATTCATTAATGAGGAGACTCCGACTTTTGAATTTAGAAACAAAAATTTCAAATATGCGCTAATCATGCCCCCTATAACACCAATAACTCAAAAAATAATGGGACGATTTTGATTAAATTTGGTGAATACCTTCCTTTTGCAAGTGGCTTGGATATCGTTAGCCAGGGAAATCCGCCCAGGTTTTCCCGGAAAATTTTGTGTTTTCTTTCAAAAAAAAATCATATCTCCGGAAATAACAAAGTAAGGGCAACCAAATTTGATAGGCCGGTTTATATCATAATATGTAAATCACCTACCAAAATTTAGTTTTGTAGGTTAAAAGATAAAAAAGTTATGGGCATTAAAAAAAATTGGGGTTTTCCCCAAAACGTCAAATTCGCGATTTAAAACGTCAAAATTGGCAACATTTAGGCAAAGAACCCGAAACTAATATAAGCTTTAGAAAGAAAATGTCTCAAGAAGAATGTTTTACAAAGCCTGAAGTCTTAGCTTCAACAGTCATTGTCCTTCATTTTACTAAAATATTTCCAGAAATATGTCTAACCCAGACGTTGTGACGTTCAGAAATTACATTTCTAGAAAAATTTGTCGATTGAAAAGTACAACATTCAACGCGTTATAACTTTGTAAATATTGATTTGAGAAAAAAAAAGTTTTCAGTAAAAATTGTAGGAAATTTGTCGATTGAAAAGTTAAGTTATAAGTATTTTACTTCTTAAACAATTATTAACTAAGATATAGGTAACAAATTCAATAAATGAATGCTAATAGTCGTATAAGTTGTAAACGGTGAGTGATACAAAAAAAAATTAACAAAAAAGATGAGAAATGCAGTTATCTACAATTAAGGTCATTACCATTTTTGATGTAAACTGCACGGTTACGGAGATATAGGTCGAAACGGTTTTTCTCAAAATGGCGGCACTTCCGCCCTCCTAATTTGTAAGGATTTTGTGTTTTTACATTCAGTACGTCATTCTGAACCTATCTATCAAAAAAAAACTCCCGTAGTTTAATGCATTATGGACAAGAGTAACGGGCCCCTCTATTGCCTGTACTAATTCACTTCCACTGCCAATAAGACGTTTAATTTCACTTCTTCACTTATAGACTGGCAGCCTGTTCTTGGCAAAACGTCCATGCAAGACGTTTCTCTAAATTTCTTATCTATTCGACCGACTGTTGATTGATTGATATCATTCGAACTTCAATTCTTTAAGCTATTGATAAACGCATTTTACCAACAATTTAATAATTAATTTGAAAAAGTAAAAGTTGAAAATTATAAGTATTCACTTTGCACGGCAACCAAAACGTAAATTTAATACTATTATCTGTATTGTATGGCAAAAAATTATCAAACTTATGCTTCATTAGTTTTGATGAAACATATCACACAGCAGATAATTGTTATCATCAGTCGATTGTTACATAGTATACAACAAAATCTCTAGAGTTCTTTTCTAACAAGAAATCCAACATTTAGAACATCGTTTACAGACTTTGAGATATTATAGTATCATATCATGTGTATCATAAGATTGGACTATGTAATTCCTTACAGGCTTCACTTGTGTTGGGTGTTATTGATAATAAAAATGTTATTACTCACTTTATTTTATTCCTACAAAAACAAAAAGATGTTGCTGAACAGAGAATTGGATTAGCTATAAAGAGATGTATCACACTACTCACCAATTTCAACATTTCGAAGGGGTAGCTACCATTTAAAGAGGTATGCCGATAGGGGTAGGATTTTTGTATCAAAAAATTGGTTTTTGACAATAAAAATCGACCTGTTTTTGAATTTTCCTTAATAATAGTCACTTTCAATTTTGTTTAATTTATGTGTTACTTTATAGACACGGTGTATATATACTGTAATAACAATAAATATTACCTGACTAGCAATTTTTAATGTTAATATTATTAAGTTTTGTATGTGTGTGTGTGTGTGTGTGTGTTTTTTTTTTGATCTTCAACGTCGGTTTATTTCCGCGACTATGGCAAGATAGTATAAGAATCTATATATATATATATATATATATATATATATATATATATATATATATATATATATATATATATATATATATATATGCATATATTCCTATACTAAAACTACATTTTCAACTTTATTATTTAGCCACTTTAGAATAATAAATTTTAAAAAAGCCTTAAAATAAAATTGTATTGTTTTTTTTTTAACTACATGGTAAATAAAAGAAATAATAGGAAATGCTATTAGACTTACGAATTAATAATTATTCAAAGATTTACTGAAATTGATAACTACTACACTATTCCCATACAGCACAAGATATTCTCAGAATGTTCTCACAATGTGAGAATACTCTTTTTTCAGAATATTTGTTTTGGAATGTTCTAATAACATTATGGAATTTCAAACTTCAATCTTGAATATTCTGAGTACATACATTCAATCACATCCTAAGAAAATTCTTCATCAATATACTGAGAATGTTTGAATAGATAATTATTCCGAATATTCGTTTAGAATGTGCTTGAGATGTCCTTATAATATTATATAACTTTAAAATTTAATAAAAAAGATAGATGAGGATTGCGGTATAGTGGTGAGCATTAAAATAGTAACTATTTTGCATGTATGATTCTGTTACTTGTCTATGGTAAATCATATTGTATATTTAGGCAATCCCTTCTTTAGGCATAGGGCGCATGTCCATGCCGCCAGGAAGGGAAGATGGCAAATGGCAAGATGGCCTCTAGACTAAAATGAAAATTAATGTCAAAATTAATGGTCTGTGATCAATGTTGTATAAGGTTTTATTCTAACATAATTAATTAAAAATAATAATGTGATGTGAACAGTGTGTAAAATTGCAAACATAGATCCAGAGTACAGAAGCAACTAAAACATGGTGTCAGGTTAAATAAAACCCAGTAAAGAAACAGGTTTTAAAGCATCTCCTGTAGGACACTGACGATGGGTTCGCCAATTTTGCTTGAGACTGGATCATCTTACGAATTAGGTATTTTGTGAATTGTGTTATTTTCAATAGTACCTAAGTCATGCAATATAAACCACCACCACCGTTTTATGTGGATCCACTGGAAAAGTGCAAGAATACTGCAAATCTATAAAATTGTCTAAGCAACATCTCAGACTTTTTACTCCTGTGGAAGAAGATAATGCTATGAGAAGTATCACTATAAAGTGAAGAAAATGTGGACATGAACATATGATGGGAAGATGAATGTACAATAAAACTTGCAATTTATCACATACGGTATCACTTTGCCAAAGTATGCCTTTACAACCAGAATATTCAAGCTGTTGGTGACAAGGGCAGGATCAAAAGGTCTGATCGATGACTTTCAGTTGTAGTTTTGGGTAAGTAGAAGTGAGTGTGATTTTGTGGCATGTTCTGTCCAATTTAGTTGTATTCTATAAAGGTGTATAAGTACTATTGTGTAGTGCAATTCCTTTAATGCCACACTGAAAGCCTGTAGCAACAATAGTCTAGCCAAATTTCAAGTTACTTCAGTGGGGTAACCGCGATTATTCATCTCGGAAACTTTGTATGTGGCTATTAAATTTTCTGGCAACTCCAAGAACTGTATAGTTATTTATTTGATTTTTGTGTTATTGAAATTTTAATTGTTTTATTAATATTTTATTCAGACATTTCGTTGTATTTGTTATAAGTACATACTTAATATGGTAACGTACACAAGGATAAGTGATTAAAGTTCAAATTCTAGCCTGTTCGGCTTGCTTATACGAAAATATATAAAAGGCCAGTTAAATGGTGGAAAATCAGTACATTTTGAAGATAAATCCAATATTTCATATCTTTGCATTTTCTTAATTTCTGTATCATTCAAAAAATGTATACAGGGTGTTTTGCATGTGGGTAAACGTAAAATATGATGATTTAACGCAACCTACCCCTATATTAAGTTGCAGCCCTGAGAGGTTATAGGCCTTCAAAGTGGGGTTTCAAATTTCGAAAAAAATCAATATCTCTGTAATACTTTAACTTGGAAAACCAAATTTAGTACCCGTTTTGAGTGTACCAAGAGCATTAATCAATGGTAAGTAGAGTTCCATTAAGGCATTTGAAAGGGTATATTAGGGACGATGCACCCTTAAAATGTCACAATTTTTAACAGATTGGTAGATTTAAGAAAATATTTCATATTATGAAGAATTTAACTCTAAAACTTTGTTACTCCTGTTATTTTCAACAACTTTATTGTTTTCAAGAAAAACACGAATAAGTAAAGAAACATTTCATCAATTTTACTAAAAATCATCGAAAATTAAATATTTGCCAATAAACTTATGTATAGGTCAAATTTGACAACCAGTAAAAAAAGTGTGAATAAGTATAATTTATTAGAAAACAGACAACTCAAACAACAGAAATTAAAAAAAAAACTGCTATCGATAAGTTATGGAAATTCTTCAACATGATAATTTCACAGGCATCTATTGAATTTTTGGTGATTTTAAGTAACATCAATAATATATGTATCTTTAGTTATTCAGGTTTTTCTTGAAAATCACAAAAGTTTTTTGAAAAATGCCAAGATTAAAAAAGTTTTATAATTTAGTTCCCCATAAAATGAAATAATAATTTTTTAGATCCGCCAATAGGTTAAAAAATTCTGACACATTTTATGGGTGCATCACCACTATTCGACCCTTTGAAATGCTTCAATTGAACTCTACTCACCAACGATTAATGCTCTTGGTAATCCAAAACGTGTACCAAATTTGGTTTTTCTAACTTGAAGTATTACTGAGATAGTGTTTTTTTTCGAAATTTAAAACCCCACTTTGAAGGTCTATAACCTCTCAGGGGTGCACCTTAGTATAGGGTTAAGTTGCGTTAAATCACCATATTTTAGGTTCTCCTACATGCCCCTGCTCTCTGTCGTTTCTTATGCGAAACACCCTGTATATCTTTTTAAAAAACGAAATGTTTCAATGAGTATATATGTATGAACATTTTGAGAAGATTCATTGAATGTTCGTGGAACATTATCAGAAGATACTAGGAGCTCCTAAGAATATTATAAATAACGTTCTAGGAACCTTATTAGTATGACAGAATCGGTCAAATTCTCATGTTAATAGAATGTTCTATGAATATATATATATATATATATATATATATATATATATATATATATATATATATATATCTAAATATATATATATATATATATATATATATATATATATATATATATATATATATATATATATATATATATATATATATTGTACCTTGTGAGAATGTTCTAGGAATATTTGAATATTCTTTCGAAACATCCCTGGTATATTCTCAGAATGTGTCTGTGCTGTCTGGGTTAACTAATTAATAGCCAAAGGTGTGCTCGCTAATTTTTTTGTTAGCTACCATTGTATTATGCATATATTTTTAGCAATTAACATTCCTCATGGTTAAATGAATATGCCAATAATTTTATTTTGCTTCAAGAAAAAATTATATCCATTACAAGGAAGTGTACCGTATTTTGGGTGATATTCTTGCAAATGTTCATTCATGGTCAGATTGGGTTTTAGGCTATGGTCTTTATGTTGTGACTGACACTGGCTACTTGTTTATGTCCAGTAAATATGGTGGGAAAGTCACGACCAGAAAAAGCAATGTGTCACTGGATACGCGAGGGCCTTTTAGTAGCCGAAAATCCTAGCTAACATAAATAACATATTTCTTGATAACTCTCTTCACTTACTGATCGGCACTTTGCAATGGAACAGAAACGATTTTTGCTACAGCAACAATAAGGGAAAATCACACTGTTAAATAACTTCTGGAAGAGCGGGTACTCACCTTACTGAAATGTGGTCGGCAAGCTGGAGATAGTAATGTAAGTTTTAATCTGAACGGCCCTCTAAAAATTATCTACCAGATGTCATCCTGTTTGATAATATTGGTTGGCTACATTATAATTAGATAGGACAACAACATGTGAAAAAAGTGCCGATATTGTAAAAATAACACCATTTATTTATGTAAAAAATGTGAGGTACATCTTCACCTTGATGTTTTGAAAATTTGCATATCAAAAATTATTTCTATTTCTTTTATAGTGATGTTGATTTTATCTTCTAACTTTTGTATGTATATCTCTGCCATAATGCTTGATAGCGGAGATCCCATTGGCAGTCAGTCTTCTTGGATGTAGTATTCTCCGTTGAATTCAAAGTAATTTTGTTTCAATATGATGTTTAGTATTTCGTTGAGTTTTTGTTTTTTGTTGTTATTTTGCATTTTATTTTCGATCATATTTGTGGTTTCGGTAATTGGTATATTGGTGTACATATTTGTTTTGTCGAATGAGTCGAGTCTTGCATTTTTGTTTATGTTTATGTTTTCTAATTTGTGCACTAGTTCTATGGAGTTTTTTATGTTAAATTTGTTTTCTAGTTTTATTTCTTGTTTTGTACTTGCTCTATTTCTTTTGCTATTTTGCATGAAGGTGCATCTTTGAAGTTGATGAGTGGTCTTATTGGGTATCCTGTTTTGTGTATTTTTATTACTCCTGTTATTGGTGTTGCTTTTGGGTGTTATTATAATAATGTGTTGTTTTTTGGTTGAATATTGTCCTGTGTTTTTCTACGATGTTTAATATTTGATTTTGGAATTTTTTCGTTGGGTTTTCGTTCAGTTTCTTGCATTTGTTTGTTGAGTTCAATGTGTTTGTTTTTTCTATATATAGTCTTGTGTTTTTATTACTATTAGTGTGTCGCTTTTATATGTTTTTGCTGTTGTTATGTTGTTATATGTGACTTATTTGCTTGATCATTTTTCCATGTGTATGGTTTTTTGATTTAGTTTTGTCAATAATTCTGTTCATTTCTGTTTCCAGTTGGTTTTTCATTGGTTCTAATAGTTTGTTGTATCTATTGAGTTTATCGTGTGTTGTGTGCCCACTATTATTGATGAATATTATGCATGGCCAGCGCCGATGAGGGGTCGGATTTTCTAACTGCGAGGATGTGTTCATATATTCTATTGTGGCTGCGTCTATTTTTGTTATATATATATATATATATATATATATATATATATATATATATATATATATATATATATATATATATATATATATATATATATATATATATATATATATATATATATATGTAATTAAAACTGACCCTGGATATCGGTTCTAAGGGGCGTAGTTCGGACATATTTGAAAGAATGTTTTCAAATTCAATGGTCTAGATCTCTTAATTACTGAATTTTTTATGCGAAGATTCACTATAATATATGGCAAAATAATCCGATTTTTATAGAAGCTTGCTTTTATTTCGGAAACCTGACTATTTAGGTGTAGGAACATGATACATTATTTGAGAGAAACTTTATTTGTCTTTTAGTATATGTAATAAAATACTGTCTGTTTCATTAAAAAATGCACTTTACACCATTTTTGTATCTGTCGGTAAAGTAACAAATTTTGAACGACTCTGTATAATGGACATAACTCATACACATGACATTGGTAAACTACACCCAGAATTTCAGCTTTCTACCAATTAAAATTCCGCAGTAAGAAACATTTAATTGAAGCTTGGTTGTGCACCAAAAATAAGAAAATCAAATTAATTTCTCGAAAACCGCTGGAGATAGATATATAAGTATTGTACAGAAATAATAGCAAAGCTATAGCGAAGCGAAAAATTCAATAAAGGGTGTCTCATTTAAAATATCAAAGTTGTTGTTACTTTTCAATATAAGTTGCATTGCAGTAGCGCTGAAAATATTTTGGATCGATAGAGCAGAACTATTTACCCAAGAACCCGAATTTTTAAAATAATCCTATGTCCCGTTTTATATATATATATATATATATATATATATATATATATATATATATATATATATATATATATATATATTTAAAAATATTAACAAACAAAGTGAAACGAGAACGACGTAATACCAATTTGAAACATAAATACCTACATATATGTAGAAGTATCGTCATGAAGAATGTTTTGAAATGGCATTCTAAAAAGAGAAGCTGAATAAATTTTGTCGAGTAAAACGTAGATATGTATGTATATCATGTATAAACCAACCGTTTGATAAGTAAGACATGCAATCCTTAATAATGTAATTTAAATACATAACAAAAATTGGGGTGTACAGTCCTTAAAAATCATATAGATTGTTTGTTTTAGAATTTACATAGGAACATATTTTAAAGTTGCCTAAAAGAATAAAATATGGTTGTTATCATTTCAGTATAATACACATTGTAAAATAATAAGTAAACTAAAACGCAGTTAAAGACTGGAACTTGTTTGTATACATTGTAGAAGCTTGTCAAATAAAATTTAAGTAGAAAAACGTTAAAACGATAAGTATGAACGGAGAGTTAGCGATACAAACTAACTAATGGTTTCTATAAAGAAGTAGGTCTAGGTACAGACAGAAGTAAAGCATATGTGGACTAATTTAAAGTGTGAAAAATGAACGACATTTTACTTCTAAAACTCACAAATAACCGAAGATATTTTCGGTGAAACGAAATAAAAAGGGTATAAGTAAATGTTAACGGATGTAATAGAGTGTCAAAATTAAAGATAACGAGCTAATGTACTGAATTGTTG
Source organism: Tillus elongatus (assembly GCA_964006375.1). Classification (NCBI taxonomy): domain Eukaryota; kingdom Metazoa; phylum Arthropoda; class Insecta; order Coleoptera; family Cleridae; genus Tillus; species Tillus elongatus. Next base: position 54,155,796 of record OZ023270.1, read on the forward strand.
GCAAATTTTGGACACAAATCGAAATGTAAATATTAATTTAAGATGTTTTGTTTAATTATAGAAATTTATTTGTTCAAAAATTTCATAGTCAACTTAATGTGAAAAGTATTATTAATCATAAATTTGACCAATTCTGAGACAACTATAGAAACCAAACTTTATATAGGCAAATACTTTATAAGGACAATACAGGAGACACTCCGGCTGATTTCATGTTTCAAGAATATCAGCGCCCCTAGCGGATAGTACTGATGTTACGTCGTTCGAGAACGTGTAACACCAGCAATTGCTGGTGTCTAACTGTGTATAATTAAGTTTGAGCTGTGTTTTTTACAATAAATGTTAGTGGTTGGGTCTGTGCAATCTATAATTGTTCGAATTATAACGTGCTAAATCTATCAATAACATTTCATAGGTTTGTAAAGGATGGCGAAACGTGAATATGATTTTTTGTGTTTTCTTTTGTTACCAGCGATTTTTTTTTACAAATTCGCCTAATAATTAATATTAAACAATAACTATAACATGGATTGACGATAATGTTGTATTATAGATGCAAGAAAAGGGTACTGTTATCAAAAGGAACTGATTTGGATAGAGTATTGAAGACACAAGGTGCATTTCACATTTCAATGTCACTTCCAAAAAAAATAATTGGTTGAAGCAGAAGACAAATTCAGAATCACTTTTATGCCAATATGTACAGTTCGCAGAAGATAATTTATTGTGTAATATTTACCATCATGTACCTATTTATAGATAAACTTCGTAAACGGATGGTTGAAAAGCTTCAATCATAACTTGTCTTCCAGTGCATCAAAAAAGAAAGAAATATGAAGGCAAAAAAAGTTTTGCATTAATAATAAATGATATAACAAAACTGTTTTTCTATTTTCTTCTGTGTACTTTTTTATTTCAGTATGGCATAAATTGTCACATTTTTTTCACATTTAAAATTATTTTACTTGGTAAAGGCTTTTAATTATCTTCCTAAGACAAGTTTTTAAAGAGACAAGTAGAAATAGCAGATTCAGCCCTATAATAGATTTATTTATTCACGGAAGTAAGAGTTAGTCTCACCTTTCAACTGCACAATTTCTTAATTATGTACTAAGTATATCAGTTACATATTTTAAAACATTAGACTAATAAGACAGTTTTCATGTAGATATATAGAAAATTGAGTACTGTGCTACTATTTACACCTAGAACAATTATTTATAGGTAAGTATAATATTCAGTATATCTCTATACATACCCTTGAAATAGTAGTTTAACGACGGTTTCAAGGTAGTACTTTAAATTATGATGAAATAGGATTATCGGTAATGATTGTTGATACAAATTCTATTTATAATATAATATATAATATAATCCGAAAATTTTCACTGTTTTGCCATGTACAAGTTTTTATATTCATCTATAATAAACCAATTGTCGAAATTAAGAATATGCAAGTAAATATGCAATTCAAATTACCCGCTCAGTTGTCAGTACTTCACGCGAGGTGGCGCTAGTGTACTTGTCACAAATATCAACAATGCTAAAGCACAGGAGTGTCCCGTATTGTCATTATATAGTATTTGATATTATAGGTTTTATAATGATCCCAGACCCATTGAGATGAAGAGTATGAGCTAGCCGTTTTGACTGAAATAGAATAAAATGTAGTAGGTAAATGACATGATATACCAGGGTTGCCAATAGCTGGAGTCGAAATTACCGTGCCGCGCATTTCAAATTACCGTATTTGTGGTAAGATTACTGTACATTAATTAGACGATGAAAAAATTCGATCTTTAGAAGACTGCGTAAAATGCAATACTATATTATTATATTTATGATAATTGTGTTTAGGTTAATTATATTTAGATTCGTTACTTTACCAGTTTTAGAAAATAAATTAAGTAAGCAGACAATAATTTTCTGATGTTAAATTTTAATATAATTAAAATATGCAAATTTTTTTTCGCTAGAATTCAACTCGTTATCAGCAGAATAACTGGAAAATTCAGGGTTAGGGCCAGGGATGAGGTCAGGTAATGAAATTAGCTTTTTTCAAGATACAAAACCATATCTTTATCTCACACATAAGAGAATACTTATATACTCGTCTCTGTTGTGTATATGTACACAACAGAACTTGAATCAAATTTTAACAGCTTTGTTAGATAAGTAAAAAAAAATTATCCGTAGAGACAGGCCTTTGCTTTCTTTTCAATGCGTTAGATTCGTTATCACTGTCACTATCATATCACTCATATATTGGAACTGCAATTTACGTTTTATAGTTTTATTAATCTATTTTTATTTATAGAATGTGAAATAAAAGAAATACTAGTAGATTGTAATAAACGTCAGAAAGTCAAACAGCGACTAGAAACTACAAAACAACGCAAGACGTAAAAGCAGGATATTTTTAGAGTAGGAAGTTATATAGTGAAGTTATTTGTTTTGTGTATGGATTTATTTGTATTCGACACAGTAGACACCGCGTAGATCTCTACTGGAACAGAGTTTTGATTTATTTTCTTCGTGGGTTATGGCTCATACCTTCTATATAGATGGCTACTACTAATCCTCATTCATAGGTTTCAGCATACAGTACTGCACAAATGAACAAATTAAAATTTTCTGTAGAAATGAATCAGTAATTTGTCGGCTTTTTCACAAAATACTGGATCCTCAAATTACCGTACTTTCTGTGTACGGTAATGAGTTTGGACCGTATACCGTCTTTCGGCTGAGATTACCGTACAGTTGGACACCCTGTCATATAATGACTTACAAGAGATATGATATTGCGTATATGCCCCGCCCCCTCCTATTATGTCACGTGGTGAGTAACGTTATAGAATTCCAACTACACAGTTAAAACAAAGTCATTCGCAATCAAAAAGTTTCTATACGTCAGTTTAATGCGGTTGAAGTTACATTCCACTTCGTCGCCTATATTGTCTTTTTCAGATAATATAGAACGCAGCACTAAATTTAATTTTAATTTTTTTTTATATCACACACACACACACACACACAGACAGATATATATATATATATATATATATATATATATATATATATATATATATATATATATATATATATATATATATATATATATATATATATATATATATATACAGGGTGTTACAAAATAGTGGGCCAACCCGCTAACCACGGATTACCGGGACGAAAATTTTATGACTTTCCTTATAACATTTTTCTTCTGGGGGCCCCGTTTTCGAAATACAGAGTGTTGAAATTGAACTTGAAAAATAATTTTTCATTTCTATTTTTTATGTTTATGAAGTTATCTCCATGAAATTTTGCATGTAGCCTTATTTCAGAACTAGACGCCATCTGTGTAGATGAGGTGAGAAAAATCAAATCCCAAGGGGGGTACAGGGGGGGTGGAACAAGTATTGACCCTCTAAACTTTTTTGTGCGCACGCCAATGGTTTCAAAACAAATGGCTTTTGTTAGACAAAATAATTTTATAACTTTTGTTTCTCTAGTTTAATTTTGATAAAACAACTAGTTTATGAGTTATTGTAAGTTGTATGGTCGGACCCAAACATGCGAGAAAAACCGACGAAACATTTTTCATTTATAATTTTTACGTTTTTGAAGTTATCTCCATGAAATTTTGCACGTAGTCTTATTTCATAACTAGACGCTATCTGTGTAGATGAGGAAAGAAAAATCAAATCCCAATGGGGGTACAGGGGGGGTGGAACAAGTATTGACCCTCTAAACTTTTTTGTGCGCACGCCAATGGTTTCAAGACAAATGACTTTTGTTAGACAAAATAATTTTATAGCTTTTGTTTTTCTAGTTGAATTTTGAGAAAACGACTAGTTTATAAGTTATTGTAAGTTGTATGTTCGGACCCAAACAGATCAGAAAGAACCTACGAAACGTTATCTCCATGAAATATAACATGTAGTTCCCCCGACCTCAACCCCTTAGATTTTAGTTTCCTACAAGGCGCAGAGGAATACCGTATGAAACCAGACATTTTCAAAATAATTCGGTTTTCTCTTATCAAAAGAGCCCGCCTGTGCATCCAAGATGGTGGTAGCTATATTGAGCATTTAATTTAATTATAATTTTATTTCTCTAACATCGCTTTACTTACCATTTTTACTTATTTTTAGTTTAGTTTTCATGTTAATACTAGACTGACAGTTTAAGTTTAATACAAGTTATACTTATAAAACGGTTTTGATGACTTCTAATTACATATGTGTGAAACAAGTATGTATGTATTCAAGCAGCAATATTTAAGGCAATGGAATGAGCTACAATTTCTGTGTATTATGTTCTTTATTCTGATTGCAAAAAAGTAAACGTAAAAGTAAAAAAAAAATTCATTTTTTTAATTTGTTGAGACATGTCACCGGCGTTGAAGAACGCAAATAACCTACGATATTAGTTTCTATTAGACCACCGGCGCCCGAATAAAAAATGTAGGGGTTTGATTTTTCTTATTCACGCAGATGTCGTCTAGTCATGGTATAAGACTACATGTTATATTTCATGGAGATAACGTTTCGTAGGTTCTTTCTCACCTGTTTGGGTCCGACCATACAATTTACAATAACTAATAAACTAGTCGTTTTCTCAAAATTCAACTAGAGAAACAAAAGTTATAAAATTATTTTGTCTAACAAAAGCCATTTGTTTTGAAACCATTGGCGTGCGCACAAAAAAGTTTAGAGGGTCAATACTTGTTCCACCCCCCCTGTACCCCCCTTGGGATTTGATTTTTCTCACCTCATCTACACAGATGGCGTCTAGTTCTGAAATAAGGCTACGTGCAAAATTTCATGGAGATAACTTCATAAACATAAAAATTAGAAATGAAAAATTATTTTTCAAGTTCAACTTCAACACTCTGTATTTCGAAAACGGGCCCCTAGAAGAAAAATGTTATAAGGAAAGTCATAAAATTTTCGTCTCGGGGATCCGTGGTTAGCGGGTTGGCCCACTATTTTGTAACACCCTGTATATATATATATATATATATATATATATATATATATATATATATATATATATATATATATATATATATATATATATATATATATATATATATATGATATAAAAATTTAAAAATTTCTACAGAAAATTCTAATTTGTTCATTTGTGCAGTACTGCATGCTGAAACCTATATATATATATATATATATATATATATATATATATATATATATATATATATATATATATATATATATATATATATATATATATATAATACGCACAAGACAAGTATAATAATTAAGAGGAGCCCTGAATTAGCATTGGGGATACACAAACTTAAAAAGTAGAGAAGACCTTCGCAGATATTTAGAGGGGGTGTTAATATTTATAAACTTGATTTAATCATCATGTCACATAATCACAGTATAGTATTCTGATCTTAAAAAATTACTTCCAACTGTATGCACTTAAATATCAGTAACATACGTAATTTGTTAAGAGGTTGTGATGAAACGTCAAACTCCACTGTAGGACAGCATATTATTGCTGCATTAGACTCGCTACATAACGCCTGGCGCGTGACGGTTAAAAAATTAGGTAGTCTCATTATCATATCTCTCGTTATTTGTATCGTCAGTAAATGATATATGTGTAAGTTTATATGTATTATTATTTCAGCAGGAATATTTTAACATTTTAGCGAATTTTTTAAAAAAAATTCGCTTATGGGGGAGATCTGTGTTTATATATATATATATATATATATATATATATATATATATATATATATATATATATATATATATATATATATATATATATATATATATATATATATATATATATATATATATCCGACCGATAACTCAAAAAATAATGGACCGATCTTGATAAAATTTGCAGAGTACCTTCCTTTTGCAAGTGGCTTGGATAAGTTCGTTATCCAGGAAAATCGGACCAGGTTTTCCCGGAAAATTTTGTATTTTCTTTATAAAAAAATTAATATCTCCAGAAGTAACAAAGTAAGGGCAACCAAATTTGGTACACGTGTTTATATTTTGTGTTTTATTTCTAAAAAAATTAATATCTCCGTAAATAACAAAGTAAGGGCAACCAAATTTGGCACGCGTGTTTGTATTATAACTCTGTACCAAAATTTAGGTCCCTAGCTTTAAAGACAAAGAAGTTATGGGCAGTTAAAGCAACAAATTTTGGAGTTTTCCTCAAAACGTCAAACTCGCAATTTTAAACGTCAAAATTGGCAATGTTTAGGCAGAGAATGTGAAACAAATACCGTTTGTGAAAAGAAAATGGTGCAAGAAGAGTGTTCTGCGAACCCTTAAGTTTCAGATTCAACCGTCATTGCCCTTCATTTTACTAAAATATTTACAGAATATCCATTTCAAATAGACCCTTTCTCTGATGTTTTGGCTGTCAGTTTAGTTAAGTTTGGTGGCTTTTAGGAGAGTTATTTGTAGGTTTAGTGAAGTTTATGGTTTAACGGTCTATAATTTTTTTTAGCTAATTATCGTAGAACAAATTTGTTAATGCATTTTTTATCGAAATATGCGTTTATAAGAAAAAAATCTGGACGCAGTAAGTGCGTTTTGGTAGCGAATTTTCGGTAAATTTGCAGATTAGTTCCCGAACGCTTTTCAAAAAACTGTTTTCAGAAACTAGCCCCCATCCCCCCTGGATCCACAAACCCCAAGAAAAATTTCTTGTTCACACCCCCCAAGGAAGTTACGCGACCAGGAGTGAGTAGAGGGTGCATAATTTTTTTTAGCTAAATTTCATAGAACAAATTCGTTAATGCATTTTTGCATTTTTTGTTTAAATATGATGCGTTTGTAAGAAAAAAATCTGGACGCAGTAAGTGCGTTTTGGTAGCGAATTTTCGGTAAATTTGCAGTTTAGCTCCTGAACGCTTAAAAAAAATTGTTTTTAGAAACTTGCCCCCATCCCCCCTGGAACCACAAACCCCAAGAAAAATGTCTTGTTCACACCACCCAAGGAAGTTACGGGACCAGGAGTGAGTAGAGGGTGCATAATTTTTTTAGCTCAAATTTCATAGAACAAATTCGTTAATGCATTTTTGGATTTTTTGTTTAAATATGATGCGTTTGTAAGAAAAAAATCTGGACGCAGTAAGTGCGTTTTGGTAGCAAATTTTCGGTAAATTTGCAGTTTAGCTCCCGAACGCTTTTCAAAAAACTGTTTTCAGAAACCTGCCTAAGCCTCCACCCCCCCTGGATCCACAAACTCCAAGGAAAATTTCTTGTTCACACTCCCCAAGGAAGTTACGGGATCAGGAGTGAGTAGGGGTGTATAATTTTTTTTGGCTAATTTTCGTAGTACAAATTCGTTAATGCATTTTCCCATTTTTTATCGAAATATGATGCGTTTGTAAGAAAAAAATCTGGACGCAGTAAGTGCGTTTTGGTAGCGAATTTTCGGTAAATTTGCAGTTTAGCTTCCGAACGTTTTTCAAAAAACTTTTTTCAGAAACCTGCCCACATCCCCCCATGGATCCACAAACCCCAAGAAAAATTTCTTGTTCTTACCCCCCATACGGGACCAGGGGTGTTGAGCGGGGTAGGTAGTAAAAAGGAAATATGAGCAGAAAATTCGAATAAAGTGGGCTTGAAAGCTGTCTTTTTCACATCTTGAAGCCACATCCCCCTTAAACCCTGCCTACCCCTCACACCACCCCTATTCACTTCTAGTTTTCTTGTGGTTTGTGCATCCAGGTGGGGTCCTAGTAATGTTTCTGAAAACAATTTGTTGAAAAACGTTTGGGAGCTAATCTGCAAATTTACCGAATTTTCATTAAATCCTTCAAATTTCAATAACTCAATTTGCTATTAACGTAAGCTTTGTTGGATAGAAAACCAACATTTAAGTTTATTTTCGAATTTTTTTTGTATATTTTCAAACCATAAGTAATTTTGATAAAATATAGTACATTATTTCTACTACATAGGCTATACCGGTAATCAGATTGATGCCTGCTAGCATTTGCTACTAAAAACATTTTTATGGAAATTCACTTCCATAACACATTTGCTGCATCTAAACTTTTGAAAAATGTTTACATATTTTCAAACAATAAGTTTATTTCAATGAAATATGGTACATTGTTTCTACTATATAGGCAACCAAGTTTGATGCCTGCTTTCATCAAAGAAAGACATTTGTTATTAAAAATATTTTAAAGAAAATTCGCTACCATAACGCACTTGCTGCGTCCAGAGATTTTATTTATACATTTCTCTATGATTGAATATTTGTGATTTTCAAACATTGTCGAGCAAAATTCACACAGGCACATTTTAAATCCATACATACAAGATAAATACATAAAATTATAGCGACAACACGCAATACACACAAAGATTATATTTAACATAACCACCCATTATATAAGAACACCAAAATATACCATATAAATATACATATGACAACTTATCACACACAGAACACGAAACTTTTAAACATTATATACGCATTTCGACACAAACACACACACACAAATATATATATATATATATATATATATATATATATATATATATATATATATATATATATATATATATATATATATATATATATATTTGTGTGTGTGTGTGTTTGTGTCGAAATGCGTATATAATGTTTAAAAGTTTCGTGTTCTGTGTGTGATAAGTTGTCATATGTATATTTATATGGTATATTTTGGTGTTCTTATATAATGGGTGGTTATGTTAAATATAATCTTTGTGTGTATTGCGTGTTGTCGCTATAATTTTATGTATTTATCTTGTATGTATGGATATATATATATATATATATATATATATATATATATATATATATATATATATATATATATCGATTGATTATGAGAAAATCACCATGAGGAAAAATCTCAAAATTTGGTACTGGACTAGTGGGGCACACTCGGTTAAAATATTTTCAGGCTAGTGGGATTTCCGTTTGTACCGGAAGTAGATGTCAACGCCCTTATTTCAAATTGGACAGCCAGTATATTATAACATTTTGTGATGCTGCGTAAAATTCTGAATACGTTTGTGTACCTATATCATATACGTAAGTCTTCTTCTTGAGATAGTCAAACTTTTAAGTGAAAATTTACTTCTTTACACAGAAACATATTGATATTTCTCTCTTATACACACGATATAATTATTTACTTTGGATCGCTTTTCTTGTAGATGGAGACGTAGTATAACAACAGTCTTTGGATGAAATTATTGAATTTATTGATACATAGTGTTCGAAAAACAAGCACCAAAATTAAGATGAAAGAACTGCAGAAACTTGAGTTTTTCAGATGGAAAGTCCCTATTTTGAGTATTTAAGTTTATTCCGCATTAAAAACCGCATTTTGTATGAGGTTGTTTATTCAAGAAAACGCAACTATTCGAAATATTAGCAATTTTCTATTTCTCTATCACAATAGTGGCCGTTTGATCTCATTTTAGTTGGCTGCAATGAAGTTTAGAATACAACTGTCAGGCAGATGCTAAATTAATAATTAATGTCACTTGCTTTTTAATTGCTTCAAACAAACATGCCAGGACGTTTAAATTATACAAATGATGGTTATTTAAATTTATTTATAATTTTTGGACAATCTAATAGTTATTTCAATAACATATGAAACATTTGGACTCATATCCACAAAAACTGAAACAAACATCAAATACAGTTAAACGATTTATTGAAAACTTCAGAAATGTTGGATCAGCCAAAGCAAATGTATGCAGAGAAGTAAACCAGTCTTAAATAATGAAAATACTGAAATATCAATTTTGGGATATTTTACCGCATATCCGACAAAAGTACAAAGAAACCAACTGGTAAAAAATTAAAAAGAGTTACATAAATTATTTCGGTAAATGTTCAAATTGACGTCTTTGATCTTGCAGACATCTTTCGCATTTACGTAGCAATTTTTCATGGAAGGCCCTTCTTATTGATAGGATTGAGATTTTCAAATGCTATTCTGACTCGCAACATGTAGTCTTCCGTGGTGGTAAATACGGTGTTGTAAACTTGATTTTTTATGGTATGACATAGTCCAGTACTGTCAGATCTGGGAAGATCAGCGGCCAAAGAAGAGGTTTGTTGTTCTAGTGAACATTAAATAAGTCTTGGAGATAATTGTTGACTAAATAGCCACTATGTGGAGGTGCTCCGTCATGTTGATAGAATATGTTTCTATAATCACCCAGCGACAAGTTGTCCAAATAGTCAACTTCAAAATTGTGCAAGATGTTGAGATATCGCTCACCTATAAGTTAATAAAAGTCTTTCATTATTTGAAACATTTAAAAAATGTTTAACGTACTGTTTAAATTCGCCTGACAGAATTCTAAAGCCATGATGTGGTCGTTTCTTATGGCACAGTAAATTTGAGTCGCTCCAATAATGTGAAGTATGCGTCTATTGAAAATTCCATTCTTTGTAAATTCAGCTTCGCCAGTCGAAATCATATTGTCCAAGAAAAAAATCGTTTTCTTGTGACCAAATTAACATGAATTCACAGAATTCTACTCTTCTTGAAAAATAGTTTCTTTTAAATGCTGTACTGTAGAAAATGCGTATGGGTAAAACGTGTGTTTTCGTAAAATTCTCAAAACTGATGATTGCGATACTCCTGATTCTAATGCTACTTACCTTGTGGATATTGTCGGATATGCGGTAAAATATCCTAAAATTGCAGTTTCAGTATTTTCAGTGTATAGGACTGGTTTACTTCTCTGCACGTTTGCTTCGATTGATCCAAAATTTCTGACGTTTTCAATAATTCGTTTAACTGTATTTGGTGTTGGTTTTCGTTTGTGTGGATATTGGTTCGCAAATGTTTCACATGTTCTTGAAATAATTTTATGGTAAAGGTTTACCTACTTTCAGGGCGCGTTTCGATTTTTATGAAATTTTGTGTATAGACGTGTTTTCGGGTGTAGATCACGAAAATCACAATTAAAATGAGAGCAGAAGCCAACTTTTGGTGTTATTTGGAAATTTTTGTTGGAAAAATGTAGGTTATAGTCACTTTTGCCGCATGTTTTTGTCATATTTTACAAATTTTCGGGGGTCGTTTGTTTTATATTAAGCTAAAGAAGGGTGTATTCCACTATTCTAATTCATTTTCACATAGTTAGTGCACCCACTTAACTGTTTATGTGGCTAGGAAAATTTACCTTCTTTTCATCGTATAACCGATCCTAAGTTGAAATTGACATATAAAGCCAACTTAGTGTCGTACATTTTGCGGTTTGACATTGTTGCAAAAAGGAAAATTTTATATTAAAATTGTTCAAAACATGGGGTGCACTAACTACCTATGTGAAAATGAATTAGAATAATGGAATACATCCTTCTTTAGCTTGAGATAAAACGAACGACCTCGGAAAATGTGTAACATATGACAAAAACAAGCCGCGAAAGTGAGTATATAACCTACATTTTTCCAACAAAAATTTCCAAATAACACCAAAAGTTGGTTTCTGCCCTCATTTTTATTGTGATCTACACCCTAAAACACGTCTATATGCAAAATTTAATAAAAATCGAACACGCGCCCCGAAAGTAAACCTTTATCAATTTTATTATTACATTGTCCAAAAATGAGAATTAAATTAAATAATCGTTATTTGTATAGTCTAAACGTCTTGGCATGATTATTTGAAGCATTTAAAAGACAAGTGACAGTAATTTAGCATCTGCCTGACAGTTGTATTGTAACCGTCAGTACGGCCAACTAAAGTGAGATCAAACAACCACTACTGTAATATAAAAAAGTTCGGGACGCAGCAAGTGCGTTCTGGTAGTGAATTTTCATTAAAATGTTTTTAATAGCAAATATGTGTTTTTTTTTCAGAAAACAGGCATCAAATTTGATTACCAGTATAACATATAGAGTCAAAACAATGTGTCATGTTTCATCAAAATAACTTTATTGTTTGAAAACGTACAAAAATCCGTAACCGTTAACCTTATAGGTTAATAGCAAATTGAGTTTTTCAAATATGAAGTATTAAATCAAAATTCGCTACCATAACGCACTTGCTGCGTCCAGAATTTCTTCACTTACAAACATGCATTATATTTCGATGGAAAATACAAAAACATAAGGCGTTTTCGACAAAAAAATAATTATTTATATCACCAACGACTTATGGGCCACTCTGTGCTTGTAGAAATATTTTTTAAGATGTAGCTCAAGACACCCTATAATTAATGTACACATTTTTTTTCATATCTTGTAGAATAACGAATATATTGAGCTTTATTGATTTTTTACGAAAATTCGACAAAAGTTGACGGTTGAAACTAAGACTTCAGGGTTTGTAAAACATTTTTCTTGAGACATTTTCTTTCCATAGCCCGTATTAGATTCAAGTTCTTTGCCTAAATCTTGCGAATTTTGACGTTTTAAATTGTCACTTGACATTTTGAGGAAAACCCCAATTTATTGTCTTTAGATGCCCATAACTTTTTGTCTTTTGATCTACAGCGCTAAATTTTGGTAGGTAAAATATACCTATAGCGATATAAAACGATGTACCAAATTTGGTTGCCATTACTTTGTTATTTCCGGAGATATGATTTTTTTCTAAAGAAAATACAAAATGTTCCGGGAAAACTTCGGCCGATTTTCCTGGATAACGAAGTTATTCAAGCCACTTACAAAAGAAAGGTATTTACCAACTTTTGTCAAAATCGGCCCTTTTTTTTTGAGTTATCGGTGTGATATATATATATATATATATATATATATATATATATATATATATATATATATATATATATATATATATATATATATATATATATATATATATAAACATATAAAAAGCGAAACTGACCCCGGATATGTGTTCTAGGGGGCCTAAGGGGATATTTTTTCAAAATTCGGGATCTTCTCATTAGTGAATTTTTTTAAAGAAAATTCACTAATAGAAAATTGCTAATATTTCGAAACATAACGTTTTTTTTTGGATAAACAACCTCATACAAAATTTTCCTGCTTTTTTAAGCGGATTAAGCTTAAATAATAAAAAATCTTTCTTATGAAAAACTCAAGTTTCAGTATTTTTTTCATCTTAATTTTGGTACTTCTTTTTCGAACGCAAAATTTTCCTGCTTTTTAAAGCGGATTAAGCTTAAATAATCAAAAATCTTTCTATTTGAAAAACTCAAGTTTAACTAATTTTTTCATCTTAATTTTGGTACTTCTTTTTCGAACGCTCTGTGTCAATAAATTCAATAATTCCATCCAGAGACTGTTAGACTACGTCCTCATCTACAAGGAAAGCAATCCAAAGTACATAATTATGTCGTGCGTATGAGAGAAAAATATCAATCTATTCCTGTCTGAAAACGTCGATTTTGACATAAAACCTCGAATATCTGAAGGAGAAGAAAACTTAGGTATATGACATTATAATTATACATAAAAAGTATTCATAATTTTACGCAAAATCTCAAAGTTTCTTAATATCATATAGGTGTCCAATTTGAAATAAGGAAGTTGACATCCAGTTCCAGTATAACCGGAAATATTACTATTCGTAAAATATTTTAGCAGAGTGTCCTCCAATTACATTAGTACAGTGACAAATTTTGAGATTGCTTCTGATGATGGTTTTTCCATAAACAATCGTAATATATATTATATATATATATATATATATATATATATATATATATATATATATATATATATATATATATATATATATATATATATATATATATATATATATATATATATATATATATATATATATATATATATATATATATATATATATATATATATATATATATATATATATATATATATATATATATATATATATATATAGAATTATTTTAAACTATCGTGCCAAAAGCATATCACGAGCAGAGTTTCATAAATAAATTTACCTGTAATGTATGTTTTAAATTAGACAAAATTTTATTTTAAGAGGTTTACTGGTTAAGTACACTTGCAGAACCCAAATCACCACAACACAGATATTGTGCTGTGGTGATCTGGGTTCTCCAAGTGCGTACTTATCAGTGCTCATAACAGGTTTAAGTCTTCACATAGTGAGCTTTACTGGTTACTGTGTCTTGAAGTATGCCTAAGAATATGAGTTTGACGCTGTGTGTCAGAAATTCTCATTAATACCATATTCTGAAAGCTGTCTTAATAATTATTACACTATCATTCACCAAGAAGCAGCTATTTGGTACATGTCAGATGAGACAAAAGTTAAAAGAAACAACGAAAACCGATGATTATTTTAGTTTAGTACTTTTAGTAAAACACATGTTTAAAAAGCACCATAATATCAGTGTAACAGTTTCATCAATATCAAATTATCATTTTATTGTTTTATTATTCAAGATATAAATCTTTAATTTTGATTTGTTTGGTATTTTACAAACATTTTATAAAAGTTTTAAAATATGTTTTAAGCTTTTTTAAATATCTTTCATATTTCAAACAATTATTTATATTTTTAAAATATCTTTTAAGTTTTTTTAACTTTTTCACTTCACAGATTTGCTATCTTTCTACCCAATTTTAATCATAATCTTTATTGTCACATTTCTAATGTTTAAATAAATCACTATCTACCCTACTTTATTGGACTCTAATTTTGCAGAAATATAAATATCTACTTGTTGATAAACTTTGATAAAAAAATAGCGTTCTTTTATTATCCAGTTTTCATCTTTTAATTGTGTTATTTTTCTAATCATATTTATTTAGGTAAATATAAGTACACTTGACGAACCCAAATCACCACAACACATCTTTTTTAAAGACTTTACGATCGTTTCACTAACAACGTTAGCATTATCAGAGGATGAAAAAATTCAATTTTTTTCATCCTATGATGATGCTTACGTGGTTAGTGAAACGATCGTAAGGTCTTTAAAAAAGATGTGTTATGGTGCTTTGGGTTCTCCAAGTGTACTTATCAGTGCTCATCACAGGTTCCAGTTTTCACATAGTTAGGTAATTATGTTTTTGTTTGTTTACTTTAATCAACAAGACAGATTTAAAATTTCCTGTTATAGGCACAAAAATTAAAAAAATATATAGTTCTTTATCTTATTGAAACAAGTCTTATTAAAATTATTTTGTTTATTAAATTAAATAATATAAAATCACAAATTTTTTACATAATAATTTAGGAGAATTTTCCAGTTTATCTGGAATACCAGAACAAAACCACGAATGTGATTTTTACAATAAAAAACTTAGAAGCTAATCATAAATAACATTCACACATCATAAATTAAATAATATACACAAACGCAGTCATACAAATTAAATTACAACAATTATGTACAAAACAATATCACAAAATTAATTTGTTTGAGAGAAGCTTTGGACTTAATTCAAAAGCAAATAACATAAAATAAATAAGGACTATATACAAATTTGGATAACAGAGAATATGTTTGGCTAACTATTCAGTATTATCCTTTCATAGGGGATGCTTCACTTTTGAACAGGTACCAATAAAATGTAATGAAACTGAAATTTATAAGTTAGGAATTTTCACTTTGGAAAGTCGGTATTGCCTCAGATCTTCATCGTGTGGGAGGTAGGGTGCATGCACTGGTTTACCGTCTGGATAAACTTTTACAACCATTGGACCCTCATAATAACTCCTATCTTCAACAGCTCCCCGGTTAAAAGTCTGTTGTGTTGTTATTTGTTTAGGCTGGTACTGACTCTGGAACCTTGAGTAGGCACCAGTTGGTTTTTGACTTTGTATATACTGGATTTGATTAGGGTAGACATATTCAGGTATACCACTATCCATCTTAAAGACAAAATCTGCAGGAGGAAGTACTTTTGTGCCTTCTATCCTGGCTGAAGCTTCACTCTGTGCACCAAAGTCAGTGGCAAAAGATTGATCATCATAACTGTTGGGTTTTGAAGTTGTAGATGTGCGTGGTTTTGGGGTAGTTTTCACGTATCTGTGGCCTTGCATCAACGTCTCCCAAACTGAAACAGAAGGAAAATTATTAGCAAATAAATTACATAAAAATACTTTTTATATGGTTTTTGTAACAAGCACAAGCATAGCTTATTTGGCAGATGAAATGCATAATTTTAATTATAAATGAATAAATACATTATAAATTTAGTCTTCTCTTAACTCAAGATATACTGCCATTAAATTTATTACTATTGCTTTTTTTCTTTTACTTTAACGTTGGCCTATTTCCGCGACTATGGCCAATCATCGAAGCCAGAGAGCAGTTTCACCTCACTATCCTGCAAATTTCACCGAACCCCTGCCTTTCTGTAAGGAGGGTAGGGATCTGTAACGTGCCTAAAATCGCATGGACGGCTTTACGCCCCCTCCGAAGGGCGGAACGTGCAGACATTCAACCTGCTCAAATACAATGCCAGAACCTCGGTTGATGTTAATTTATTACAGTTTGCAGTGAAAAAGTGAAAGGGAAACCCTGGGAATCGAACCCAGTACCCTTTGGTTCAGAGGCACACGTTCTTACCCCTGGACCACCGAGGCTCCATTAATATTGTTTAATGATTTTTATCTATTTTATTTTATGAGAGTAAAAAACTTAATATATTCTTATTTTTCATAAGGTGCCTTCCTTGTTAACCTTTTATATAAGTTACTTGAATGATAAATAATTTGTTAATAGAAATTTAAATAAATTTAAAAATATATAACCCAGTAATAGTTATTCAAATCCTACTAATGTAGTTATACCATTCCACTACTTTAGATTCCTTAGTTCAATTTTAAAAATATTTTACGATGCAGTTTTTAAATATATGTATATTATATATATATATATATATATATATATATATATATATATATATATATATATATATATATGTACTTATATACATTATCATAATTCGCACAGACAATTATAGTACATTTAAATAATTTATAAATAATACCTACTTATATGATTTTTGTATTCTAGTAACCGAGAAATATATTTGGTGATTATAAGGTTACAATAGGAAATAAATTATATTAATTATTATTAGTAAAAGTGAAGAAAATATACAAGACTAGGTACTTACTCATATTTGAAGCTCCTCTTTGATAGGGGTCTAACACGTCAAGATCTTCCTCTGACATATCTTTCAGTTTTCCCAAGCCATACTTCAGTAACTCCTGGCTGCAATTTTGTTCATTCAGTTCTTCACATAACTCTTCAACTTGATTAGCAAACAAGGAATATAAGAAAGATCTCTGTAACAAAATAATGAAAGAAGATTAGATTAGGAACAAAGTCATTAAAGTGCGAATGTATGTATGTATACATATGTATGTATGTACGTATGTCAATGTGTAAGGAAACATATATTTTTATTATTATTTATCAATTACTACCCAAATATTTAGACAAGGTAAGCAAATATTGCTTGAGGCTTTATTTATATATTTAATTTTGTCCTCATTTCTAATATTTAAACTATACTTTCAAAACTTGTTGAATATTTGATGGGTGGAGTAAGCACTTTCTAAATTTCTTCCTAATTTGATTTTAAAATGAACGCTAAACTATTTTGGAATAAAAGTTTAATTATTGTTTGTCTCAAATCAATATTTAAAGGGAACATATTGATTGTTTAATAAATATCTGGCTTAATTAACTTGGGTTTATTAGATAGTTAGTTGCTATTATTAGGCCTAGACACATTTTGAGTGAAATTTCAAAATATTTTAAATATTATAAAAGAGCTACACCAATTATAAGACACTAAAGAAAATCTTTGTAAAATTACCTTTTCATCTTTGCTTAAAAATTCCCACATAGGAATTGCCGAAGGCAACACTTGACTAACAAGGGCACTGAAGCACAGCACAGTACAAAAACATAACATTTTGAATTCCATTTTTGCAAAAACAATGCAATTTAACAACAATAACAAATGAATGTAGCACGTAAACACGATTACTAAACTCGCAGGTAACTCGACTGTGTTTCTAGCTCGACGTACGATCGTCTTCTGTTTCAGCTAAGGTGTATTGGATAGTTATATACATATTACTGACGTCACAGCGATCGACATTCCTAAATTCTTTGGGGAATCCGAGTTGTTTTGATGATGTTCAATTGTTGTATTATTGTTTATCCGGGTATTTTCGATCCATAAATCAGAGCACCCTTTGACATTTATCACCGAACGACATTCCACGCCAGGACTTTAAGAGAAAAAATTTAATTGGCAAATAGACTACGTGATAACCGAAGCTTCTCGTTTTATCAAATAATAAAGTTTTATATCGTTGCAAAAAAGTGTTTAAGTCTGATTAAGTTTGGTTTGTTTAACGAACTTTGCAAATATTTTACCCATAATTTGTTTGGTTGTAAGTATGCTTGAATTCAAGAACTCTGTTGGAATTTAAATGATATATTGTTCTAGAAGATTGTTATTTGTACAAACCGGTGATTTTGAAAGCGTTCTAGATTGTTACTGCATAGTTGTTTAAGAAATCCTACTTTCATGTTTATTTACCATGTGTTTATCTGTGTCCCCGAAGAACTGTAAAAGCTGGTGGTTTTAATATTCGTTTTGTATTAAGTTAAACATACTTTTTAATAATGTGGATCATCCATCAGTCAAAGTGCAAATGGAAATATAACGATGAAACAAATTAAAAAACTCTGGACGCAGCAAGTGCGTTATGATAGTGAATTTTCACAAAAATGTTTTATTGCAAATGTGTGTTGTTTTTTATTTATTTAAGAAAGCAGGCATCAATTTTGGTTACCAGTATAACCTATATAGTAAAAACAATGTGCCATGTTTCATAAAAATAACTTTATTGTGTGAAAATGTACAAAAATTTTCAAAAGTAAACTTAAAATGTTCCCGGAAAAACTCGTTTCTTGATCAACCTTATAGGTTAATAAAAAATTGGGCTATTCAAATATGAAGCATTTGATCAAAATTCGCTACCATAACGCACTTGCTGCATCCAGAATTTCTTTTCTTACAAACATGCATTATATTTCGATGGAAAATGCAATAACATAAGGCGTGTTTGATTAAAAAGAAAGAAAATTTGTATCACCAACGACTTATGGGCCACCCTGTGATTGTAGAAATATTTTTTTAAGATGTAGCTCAAGACACCCTATAATTAATGTATAAAGATTTTTTTCATATCTTGTATAATAACGGATATATTGAGCTTTATTGATTTTTTACGAAAATTCGACAAAAATTATATACCATTAAACGATAAACTCTATAGCTAAGGCTACTGCCAAGCATCAGAGAAAGGGTCTATTTGAAATGAATTTTCTGGAAACATTTTAGTAAAATGAAGGACAATGACGGTTGAAACTAAGACTTCAGGGTTTGTAAAACATCCTTCTTGAGACATTTGATTTTCATAGCCCGTATTAGATTCAAGTTATTTGCCTCTAAATGTTGCCGATTTTGACGTTTTAAATCGCAACTTTGACGTTTTGAGGAAAACTCCAATTTAGTTTTCTTTAAATGCCTATAACTTTTTTGTCTTTTGACCTACATAGCTAAATTTTGGTAAGTAACTTACGTATAAGGATGTAAGAACACACAAAATTTTCCGGGAAAACCTGGCCATATTTTCCTGGCTAACGAACTTATCCAAGCCATTTGCAAAAGGAATTTATTCACCAAATTTAATCAAAATCGGCCTATTATTTTTTGAGTTATCAGTGTGCTATATATATATATATATATATATATATATATATATATATATATATATATATATATATATATATATATATATATATATATATATATAAACCTATAAAAATTGAAACTGACCCCGGATATGTGTTCTGGGGGGCCTAATTAGCGCTCATTTGAAGAAATCTTTTCAAAATTCAAAAGTCGGGATCTCCTCATTGGTGAATTTTTTTTTAAGAAAATTCACTAAAAACACTAGTATTTATAAATTGATAAATTTTACAATTAATATCTGTTTCGTGTTAAAAATGTTTGACAAACTATAACAATTATTGTTAATATATCTAGAAAACATAGTGCTGCAAAATATGTGACAACAACCTCAATTATTATTATCTGTACCTACCAGTAATCTTGCAAGAATCTGCTTAATTTATTGGTTATAGGTACATACCTACCTATATAACGATCTTAATAATTTAAAAATTAGCCTTTTCTAGGTATACAAAGTCAGGTATCAGAATAAATAAAATTAAAAACTGCATTTCATCGCATAAAAATATACGGGAAGTCTTTTAGTGAATTTTCGTAGAAAAAATTCACTATAGGTTAGATCGCGACTTTTGAATTTTAAATATTTTTCTTCAAATGAGCGCGAACTAGGACCCCGAGAATCCATATCCGGGGTCAGTTTCAATTTTAATATGTAGGTATATGTTTATATATATATATATATATATATATATATATATATATATATATATATATATATATATATAAATCACACCGATAACTAAAAAAATAGCGCCGGAACTAAAAGAGCTACGGTAACCAAATTTGGTAAGTAGGTTAACTAACATTATAAGAGGTAAACTATATGCCAAAATAAGATCTCTACGTTAGAAGGAAAAAAGTCTGGACGCAGCAAGTGCGTTATGGTAGTGAATTTTCATTTAAATGTTTTTATTGCAAATATGTGAGTTTTCTTTTTATTTAATAAAGCAGGCATCAATTTTGGTTACCAGTATAGCCTATATAGTAAAAACAATGTGCCATGTTTCATAAAAATAACTTTATTGTGTAAAAATGTACAAAAATTTCCAAAAGTAAACTTAAAGTGTTCCCGGAAAAACTGGTTTCTTGGTCAACCTTATAGGTTAATAGCAAATTGGGCTATTCAAATAAGAAGCATTTTACCAAAATTCGCTACCATAACGCACTTGCTGCATCCAGAATTTCTTTTCTTACAAACATGCATTATATTTCGATGGAAAATGCAAAAATGCAATAACATAAGGCGTGTTTGATTAAAAAAAAAAGAAAATTTGTATCACCAACGACTTATGAGCCACCTGTGATTGTAGAAATATTTTTTTAAGAATTAGCTCAAGACACCCTATAATAAATGTATAAAGTTTTTTTCATATCTTGTATAATAACGGATATACTGAGCTTTATTGATTTTTTACGAAAATTCGACAAAAATTATATACCATTAAACGATAAACTCTATAGCTAAGACTACTGCCAAGCATCAGAGAAAGGGTCTATTTGAAATGAATTTTCTGGAAACATTTTAGTAAAATGAAGGACAATGACGGTTGAAACTAAGACTTCAGGGTTTGTAAAATATCCTTCTTGAGACATTTTATTTCCATAGCCCGTATTAGATTCAAGTTATTTGCCTCTAAATGTTGCCGATTATTTTTCTTTAAATGCCTATAACTTTTTTGTCTTTTGACCTACATAGCTCAATTTTGGTAGGTAACTTACGTATAAGGACGTAAACTCGCCTACCAAATTTGGTTGCCCTTACTTTGTTAATTTCGGAGATATAATTTTTTTTCGAAAGAACACACAAAATTTTCCGAGAAAACCTGGCCATATTTTCCTGGCTAACGAACTTATCCAAGCCATTTGCAAAAGGAATTTATTCACCAAATTTAATCAAAATCGGCCTATTATTTTTTTAATTATCGGTGTGCTATATATATATATATATATATATATATATATATATATATATATATATATATATATATATATATATATATATATATATATATAAAAATTGAAACTGACCCCGGATATGTGTTCTGGGGGGCCTAATTAGCGCTCATTTGAAGAAATCTTTTCAAAATTCAAAAGTCGGGATCTCCTCATTAGTTAATTTTTTTAAAGAAAATTCACTAAAAACTCTAGTATTTATAAATTGATAAATTTTACAATTAATATCTGTTTCGTGTTAAAAATGTTTGACAAACTATAACAATTATTGTTAATATATCTAGCAAACATAGTGCTGCAAAATATGTGACAACAACCTCAATTATTATTAACTGTACCTACCAGTAATCTTGCAAGAATCTGCTTAATTTAATGGTTATATGCACATACCTATACCTATAACGATATTAATAATTTAAAAATTAGCATTTTCTAGGTACCTATACAAAGTGAGGTATCAGAATAAATAAAATTAAAAACTGCATTTCATCGCATAAAAATATACGGGAAGCCTTTTGGTGAATTTTCGTAGAAAAAATTCACTATAGGTTAGATCCCGACTTTTGAATTTTGAAAATTTTTCTTCAAATGAGCGCGAACTAGGACCCCGAGAATCCATATCCGGGGTCAGTTTCAATTTTAATATGTAGGTATATGTTTATATATATATATATATATATATATATATATATATATATATATATATATATATATATATATATATATATATATATATATCACACCGATGACTAAAAAAATAATGGACCGATTTTGATAAAATTTGGCATGTACCTCCCTTTTATTAATGGCTTGGATAACTTCGTTAGCAAAGAAATCGAACTAGGCTTTCCACAAAAATTTTGGGTTTTCTTAAAAAAATATATATCGCCGGAACTAAAAGAGCTACGGTAACCAAATTTGGTAAGTAGGTTAACCAGCATTATAAGAGGTAAACTATATGCCAAAATTAAGATCTCTACGTTAAAAGGAAAAAGTTATAAGCATTTAATGAAAAATGTTTAGTACCAGATCATTTCTATGAAAATTCATTAACATAACCCACTTGCTGCGGGCAGACCTTTTTTTTAATAACAAAGTTGTATTTAACAACTCGCTGTAAACAAGGCTCGTATTAAAAAAGTATGGATGCAGCAAGTGCTGTATGGAAGCGAGTTTTCATAAAAATGTTTTTAATGCCAGTAAGTATTTTTTTTAAAGCGAATGACATCCAATTTTATGAAAACTAGCTACAAAAATGTTTCACGAAAAGCTAATAAAATATTTTTGAGGTAAATTCGTAAGTATTTTTTCATAACAATTCAAAACAAATTTCACAAAAGTTCGATAAACAATTTTTTCTACAAAAGTACTAACGAAAAATTTTCTCCGAAAACTTATTACAAATTTTTAAACGAAAATTCGCTCATAATTTATATAGGTAAATTCCAAATTATGGAATCTGTTATAAAAATTGAACAAAAAAAAACTGAAAAAGCTATTTACTTTCCACGGAGGTTCGACCCTTGGAAGTAAACAGAAATATACAATAAACCAAAAAACTCTCATATTTGCATGCAAGTTGTTAGATATAAAAAGGTTATGTAGTCTACCAGTCTGAAGTTTCCCGTCATTTGCGAAAATAATTTATCAACTATATATTATTAAAATGTAAGCATGGATAATTCTATCCAATTAATTATTTCGTAGCGTTTCGCCCTTTTTTGTACGAAACTTAATTTAAATATGTTGTTTTAAAAATTCACTTAAAAATCATATTATAGTCTGATCTGTCATTAAAGAGAATGAAAAACCTGAAAAATTATATCCCCACGGAGATTCGAACCAAGATGTAACTTGGATATCAAAAGTTTGGACGCATAAGTGCACTATGGTAGCGAATTTTCATTAAAATGTTTTTAAATATTTCTTTTAAAAAAATTAAATACCCTAAATTTGGAATATTGTATAACCTCTATAGTAGAAATCATGTATTTCATCCAAAAAATTTTTGTTTGAGAAAGTATACAAATTTTCCGAAAATAAACTTAAAATTTTCCCGAAAAAGCTGGTCCGATCTTCCTGACGAACGCAATTTACACAAAAAATACACGTTCCAAGATATAATTATTCATAAAAAACCGTTTTGACAAAAATTCCGGAAAATTTTTTTTACATGAACATTTGCATTTTTTTTACAAAAATCATCTTAAATAATGTTACACGAAAATTATATAGAAATCTTTCGGAAATTTTCTAAAACGGTTTTTACAGGAAAATTTCTTAGACAATTTTTTTTTCACGAAAATTCGGAAACCTTTTTTTCACGTAAATTCGAAAACACTTTTTTTTACAATAACTAATAATGATTAATTAATAATTACTAACATTTTACACAAATTTGACAAAAAATGATTTCTCAGAAAAACTACAGAAAAATTGTCTGGGAAAACGGGCTAAATATTTAAGATAAGATAAGATACCTAAAATTCATATTATATACTCTGCAATTAAAATTGAAAAAAATAATAATTAAAAAAGCTGTTAATTAACTTTTTACAGAATTTCGAGAAGAAATAAACGGAGAGAAATATAAGCGGAAAAATACTCATATTTTCATCTAATAAGCTGTTAGAAAGAAGAAGGTTATTTAAGTCCGTCACTTTCAAGTTTCATTAACATTCAAACAATTTATCAATTACTTACCTATATACTTATTATGAAAATGTAAATAGATAATCCTATTAATATAATCTTTTTTACGTTTTTAGTGAATTTTCTTTAAAAAATTCACAAATAAGGATATCCCGACTTTTGATTTTTTTTTAAATTTCTTCAAATGACCGCGAGTTAGGCTAGCTAGAACCCACATCGAGGATCAGTTTAAATTTTTATATTTATATATGTATATATGTTAATATATATATGTTAACATATATATATATATATATATATATATATATATATATATATATATATATATATATATATATATATATATATATATATATATATATATATTTACTACAAATACTCAACGCGAATTATCCCAAATTAAGAGTATGAATACAATATAAAATACATATGATACACTAGAAAAATTAGCATAGTAGAAGTTCTACTAATTACCAAGCAGCGATGCAACGTGTCTTATCTCAAACTCACCACAACACAATATGTCTATTGACTGATGCACGCTGTTATAAATGGAGTACGATCTGTTAAGCCTAACATTGGTCCTAGGTGGCGGTAGAGAAAAGAAGTCGTGTCTTCTATAGTTGACTCTAGGGGTGTGAAAAAGCAGAGTGCGCAACAGTTCAGGACAGACGATCCTACTGTGCAGTAAATTATATATCAGGGAGAGAACAGAGTAAATACGCCTAGCCTGCAGAGATTCCACTGAGAACCTCGACAATAAATCGGCCTGTGGTGTACCAGTAGCGGGATACACCCGATCCGCTCTGTATGCAAGGAACTTTACAAATCTCCGTTGGACACCCTCAAGAGCCCCTATATGGACGTCATGCAGAGAAGACCAGACCACACAGGCATATTCCAGATGCGGCCGCACATAGGCACCGAACAGGAGCCTGAAAGTGTCTGCATTATGTAATGAACCGGAATTGCGAATAAGAAATCCAGTTGCCTTCGATGCCCTAGCAATAGCATGTTCACAGTTCTCCACGAATGAGAGTTTCGAGTCAAAGACGACACCCAAGTCTTTAAAGGTTGCAGGTCTTAGAAGAGGCTGTCCATCTATGGAGTGTGGGAACTGGATTACACGTCGGTTGAGCGTATAAGACTTTACAACACATTTTTTAATATTCAGTGGGAGGTTGTTAATGGATCACCAGTGTTGAACTCTACGCAAACATCTCTCAAGCACCGAACAATCGCAGAGATCAGCAACGGATGAGAAGATTTTTACATCATCCGAATACAGAAGATGGGGTAAGTCGATAACATCCGAAATATCATTGATGAACAGATTGAACAGCAAGGGTCCCAGAACGAATCCCTGAGGAACACCTGATTCAGCCAAGACATCCACGGACTGACACCCACGATAGTGGACAACACTAACTCTGTCACGAAGATATGATTCCATAAACTTCAGCAAGTTCGGTGAGAAATCCATGTTATCCAGTTTCCTCAAAAGAATATCGTGATTTAATCTATCAAAGGCCCTGGAGAGGTCCAGGTAGATAACATCCGTCTGTGACCCCTTGTCAATGGCAGCAGATATATATTCAGTTATGCTGATTAAGTTAGTGGTCGTGGAGCGGCCCCTAACGAAGCCATGCTGAGCGCTGCTAATCACATTTTTTACCGCAAACGAAATTATCTCATGCAGTACAATTTCGAACACTTTCGCAACACATTTCAACATATTTTTAGTTGAAATCAAGAAATATATTTTTTTTTCAAATGGGAGGTTCTTTACGGTTTAGAAAATTTTCAATGTTTTATTCAACACACTGTATAAAATTTATTTGAAAGAATCGTGCTTGCAACTGCTTTCAACAGAGTTCAATTTGATCGCGGCAATCGACGTTTAAGCTCCTGTCTTGGGGCTATTTTCAAGTAATTAAAGAAATATGAATGGAAGGAACTCTAACGCCTAAACATAAGAGAACACACTGAGATGTTAGAGACGATTTCCAATGAGATCTGGGGAGTAGGGAGATTGAGTCCTCGGAATCGAACTACAACAACCCATCCTTGCTTCCTTATTCAACGCTGTAAGTTGTAGACAGATTAGAGTTCCTTCCTTTTAGTGAATTTTCTTAAAAAAAATTCACTAATGAGGAGATCCCGACTTTTGAATTTTGAAAAAATTTCTTCAAATGAGCGCTAATTAGGCCCCCCAGAACACATATCCGGGGTCAGTTTCAATTTTTATATGTTTATATATATATATATATATATATATATATATATATATATATATATATATATATATATATATATATATATATATATATATATATATATATATATATATATATATATATATATATATATATTTATATATATATATGTATCACACCGATAACTCAAAAAATAATTGACCGATTTTGATTAAATTTGGTGAATAAATTCTTTTTGCAAATGGCTTGGATAAGTTCGTTAGCCAGAAAAATCTGCCAAGGTTTTCCCAGAAAATTTTGTATTTTCTTTCGAAAAAAATTTATATCTCCGGAATTAACAAAGTAAGGGCAACCAAATTTGGTACACAGGTTTACGTTCTTATACGTAAGTTACCCACCAAAATTTAGCACTGTAGGTTAAAAGACAAAAAAGTTATAGGCAATTAAAGAAAAATAAATTAGGGTTTTCTTCAAAACGTCAAAGTTGCGATTTAAAATGTCAAAATTGGCAACATTTAGGCAAATAACTTGAATCTAATACGGGCTATGGAAATAAAATGTCTCAGGAAGGACGTTTTACAAACCCTGAAGTCTTAGTTTCAACAGTCATTGTCCTCCATTTTACTAAAATATTTCCAGAAAATTCATTTCAAATAGACCCTTTCTCTGATGCTTGGCAGTAACCTTAGCTATAGAGTTTATCGTTTAATGGTATATAATTTTTGTCGAATTTTCGTAAAAAATCAATAAAGCTCAATATATCCGTTATTATACAAGATATAAAAAAATTTTGTATATATTAATTATAGGGTGTCTTGAGCTACATATTAAAAAAATATTTCTACAATCACAGGGTCGTTGGTGATACAAATTTTCTTTTTTTTTTTTTAATCAAACGCCTTATATTATTGCATTTTCCATCGAATATAATGCATGTTTGTAAGAAAAAAATTCTGGACGCAGCAAGTGCGTTATGGTAGCGAACTTTATTTGTTTATGTAGAAATCATTGTTTGTGAAATTTTTGTAAAATTTTGGTAATTAGTACCTAATGTTTAATAAGTAATTGTAAAAAAATGTTTTTGGACTTTCGCAAAAAAGTTGTTTACAATTTTTTTTGTAAGTTTTGTCGAAAAGCTTTTTGTAAATAATTATATCTTGGTAGGGGCTAAATACCTTGAGGAAGTTCGTTGGCCAGGAAAATCGGGCCAGTTTTTCGGGGATATTTTAAGTTAGTTTTCGAAAAATATTTGCCCTTTTTCCAACAACAAAGTTATTTTGATAAAATGTGGTACATTGTTCCCACTATAGAGGTTATACTGGTAACCAAATTTGATGCCTGCTTTTCTTTAAAAAAAAAGACATATTTTTTATAAAAAACATTTTAATGAAAATTCACTACCATAACGCACTTGCTGCGTCCAGAGTTTTATTATTATATTCTTTTAACCATTTGAAAATGGCTCCAAAAGGGGAGCCTAAAGCATCGAGTTACAACAAGTTAGACGAGGTTCATCCCCAGAACCGAGTATTCTTCCAAGTTATGACCGCAGAAACCTTGCATAATATGCATAGGTACGGTATAACTCAAAAAGTAACTGGCCGATTTTGAGAAACTTGGTAGATGTCTTCCTTTTGTTAATAGCTTAGAAAACTTCATTAGCAATTTTGCCCAGCCCAATTTTTCTGAAAAAGATTCAAGTTTCTTTTGGAACACAAGCTGCGCCTGTAGACACCCCATCATGTACCAAAATTGAAGTTTTTGGGTTACTGCAGTGGCTAATGACAATTCCGTCGAGGCCATACCATCTTTTTTTACCACCACCACCACCACGGGTTACTGCAAAAACTAAGTTATTAGTAATCGATTTCATAAATTAGAATTCGCTACACTAACGCATTTGCTGCGTATTTTCTGCATTTTCTATTATTCCTCATACAGATGCTTTGTCAAGAGCCAAAGAGAAAATTTGTTTTTTTAAAGGTCAGTTTAAGGTCAGTATTTTTGTCACAAACTGCTTAAAGCATGCAACTTTAATCTATTAGTATGTAATGTCTAAAAATACAATCTCTAATATGTGATGAATCTAGATAATTATTACTTTTATTAACATCGTTAATTAGGTTTATCTCTTTAAATGGTGATAGTTAAAATAATGACTAATCTTCATTGCGTCATGTAATTTAGTTAGAATGTATAATTTCCTATTCGGAAATAATTGCTAGTTTTTTAATAACTATTGTTGTTAAAACAGTACCTATATGTTATTATGAATCTGTGATCTGTCCAGATTTTCCGCGTATTTTGCTCCTAAACATCATACAAATGATGTCTCGTTTTGTTTAATAGCTTTCCATAAAATTTGTGCATTTTATTAGTAATGAGATATCAGTTTCGCAGAAACATAATGTTATTCAATGTAAATGCCCATACCAATATAAAATTTTATTGATTTGTCTTGTCTGGATTGAAACTTGTTTTAATGTGCTCATAAAAGCTGATGCTTTTGGAATATATTCTAGTTTTTTTAACGATTGCTGTTATGTACAGTGTGATGATAAAGTTTGGAACATAACTCATAAATACTTTATTTAATTTTTTCAAGAAAAACGCTCGGACACATCAATTTTCTCTTTTTAATTCCCAACTTCTGACGTAAAATTACATTTATGACGTCACCTATTTCTGAATGATGACGTCATCATAAGTTTTTTAATGACAACCATATTTTTGCAGTTTTTCCATAGACCTGCTTACTTCTTAAATGATTATAAAAAACTTGGTGCCAGACATCCCATTTTTTTAAACAATAGCATTATTTATTATTTACCTTAAAAAATGAAAACGCAAGTTTAATGGAAAACATTATTGAACCAAGGAAAAGTATCAAAATTCAGCGAAAATGTTCAAATTGTTCTCCAGCTACCACTTGACATTGACCGATTCAAGTATAAACACTTTGTACACTGCGCTAAAAAATGTCTGGACTAATTTGCTCCACTTCAGCGCGAATTCTTTGCTGTAGCTCCTCTAAATATTTGGTTTGTTAAAATAAACTTTCGATTTATATCGATATATAATGTAAATAAATGCTAAAGAAAATAAGCCCCAGCACTGTACCCTGTGGGACACCACATTTTAATACTTTGTCGTGGCTAAGTATGTCACCTCTTTTGATAATTTTTTTCCTATTACTTAAATACCCCGAAACAACCATAATACTCTTCTCCTGATTCCTATTGACTCTAATTTATAAACAAGTTGCTTGTAGCATACCGTATCAAACGCTTTAGCTAGCTCCAACAAAATACATGGCGAGGATTTTGAAAGGTCTAGTGCGTTTGTTATAAAGTTGTCAACGCAGGAAGAGCGTCACTAGTAGATTTGTTTTCCTGAAATTCAAATTGAAGTTCAGAAATAATATTATATTTTTTTAGAAACTTTGATAGCCTCCCCTTTACAAGGCCTCAAAAATCTTACTAAAATTTGAAATTACGAAAATTGGTCTATAGTTTTGGACGTCACATGCATAACCTGACTTAAATAGCGGACTAATAACAACCACAATAATTACACTGCAGATAAAAGTAGCTTCTTGTAGAGGCTTTTATCAAGTGATATTTATATACCCGGAAAAGAAAAAAAGACTGCCAACAAAGTAATTCTGAAAGTTCAAGCTATTGAAAAATTACGTGAAAAGGTCACTATAGTCCCGAGTGAATAAGCATTTCGTCAAACAAAAGTATTGACTTTTTTGTCAAAAATTAATAGATACATAATATCTAATGTACAGATTATAGGCATCCTGAGAATTTGTGTGTGTGTGTGTGTGTGTGTGTGTGTGTGTGTGTGTGTGTGTGTGTGTGTGTGTGTGTGTGTGTGTGTGTTTTGGTTTTGGTACGTTATGGTAGCGAATTTTTATTAAATGCTTCAAACTTGAATAACTCAATTTTCTATAAACCTACAAAATTTTATTTTGGCGTGTGGTAAGGTCTTTTTCAAAGCAACATATAATATATATATAACATATAGTAAATTTCATTAAAACAGCTTTGTAATTTTCAGAGAAAAATTTTTTTGAAAGAAAACTCAAAATTTTTCAGGAAAACCCTGTCCGATTTTCCTGGCTAACAAACTGATCTAAGACATTAATAAAAGAAAGGCACTTGCTGAGTTTCATCGAAATCGGTTAATTATTTTTTGAGTTATCGGATACATACATATATATATATATATATATATATATATATATATATATATATATATATATATATATATATATATATATATATATATATATATATATATATATAAAGGCAACGTTTGCAACTTACTATAAAGTTAATATTTGGTAAATTGCATTTTGCTATTTTTTAATGTAACCAAATTTAAGTTGTCGATATCAATTTGGATGTTTGGCAGGAATATACCTACATCGCATCTAGGGCAAGCACATAAACTTATTGGTTATAAAATCCATTCTACAAAGTAATTCAATAATATATATATATATATATATATATATATATATATATATATATATATATATATATATATATATATATATATATATATATAATATTTTGGGCAAGCGTCCGAGGCTACGACCCACTCTTATGTCCACCCAACTTTATTACGCCCGTAACCTCACCGTTCCAGCGGTGCTAAGAGTGCACAGAGCCGGAAATCATTAATCCAGGTTCAGAGAACGAAGTAGACCTAAAGACCCAATGCCGACAGATTTTTCCATCCTGCGGGCTAGCAAATATGCAGCACATGTTTTTGTAGAGTATTTCTAATTTTAGCTCTTAAGGTTGGAATGTCAAGCTCAGTCACCAGATTTCTTGCCTTCTTCTCGACCTGTGGTCAAAGCATAGGCCGAGTTGATCTGCTAATCTGTCTGCTGCCTTGAATATGAATGCTCCTCTTCCTACGACTTCGTGAGTCTTGACAATTAGCAGAAAGGTCTCCGAGCTTCTAAGGATTTTGCAGTTCAGATCAAGGACCTCTTGTCTAGGTAACCACTCCAAGCTCATTAGTTCTCTACCTCCGAGTGCAAGCTTCGATGTTTATGGGGAAGCTTGCCGGTATCTCTATGCAATTGGCGGAACTCTTCTACTGTCCATTTCATCCTTCCAAAGGCGTAAAAAATCACTGGAACGGCAGGTATGTTGGTGGCCACCACCTTGTTTGTCCCAAACAGCTCTGAGTTCCAGATTTGCCGGAGCCGCTGTTTATACCTACCACAGGGACACTCTTTCGTTTTTGCAGCTTCCTGAATGCCTGGTTGCTCGACATCCAGGTACTGTATCACCCTGAGAGCTTGTTGGAGTTCGCTCTCACCACATGTATATAATTGTAAAATAGATGACTAACACTGTGTCTTTTGTTTTAGGGTGGCCCACAGAGATAACTGCGGGTCTTCTGGAGAGCCGCCTCAGATATGCAAAATATAAAAGTGCTAAGCGAATCTCCCTGAAAGACCTCTCTCCTATATCATATCGGCTGTGTAAAGGATGTCCGACTGCCGGATGTTATGACAAACCGCGTCCCCCACAACGACGTCAGATGTTCTATACATTTTGCTAGCGGTTTTGGCACAGTAAGTTTGCCAAACAAACAACATATCATGCGACGTCGTGTCGATCGCCTCGCGGTAGTCGATCCAGGCCATCGATAGATTTCGGAGATACTTCCGTGCGTCTTGTGTAACGCAACGGCCAACCAGCAAATTCTACCTACACCCATCATTTTTTTCCTGGAGCTGCTCACTGAGTTGACCACTGCCCGCAACAACTTAGCATACACAATCCTAGTAAAGATCTTGTAGCGGGTGTTCTAGCAACCTATGGGCCGGAACTCTTTGGTTGGGACAGGTTACCTTTATT
This sequence comes from Tillus elongatus, assembly GCA_964006375.1. Lineage (NCBI taxonomy): Eukaryota > Metazoa > Arthropoda > Insecta > Coleoptera > Cleridae > Tillus > Tillus elongatus. The sequence goes on from OZ023270.1 coordinate 54,188,255, forward strand.
TGGGACTAGTGCGGTTCTCCCTTCGACAAACCACTGAATTTGCTCCCCATGATTCAACCATCGGTTAAATATTCGACCCAGACGGCCGTGAACAGATGGAAAACTCTTCCACCAGATGGAATGAATGCCGTCGGGCCCCGGGGCAGCATGGTTGCGGCAACCCCGAAGGGCTTCCGCAGAATATTATTATCATTATTATTATTACTAAAAGGTGTTTGTAGATTGGCTTTACAAACATGCAATTTGTAGACTATAGTCATAATACACTAAAATTAAGTATTTTATATAGAGGTCGGTGTGTTTATCCATATTAATTTTGTAAGATAAAAATTTTGGAAAGACTAGAGCTTATGTGGTTGTGAAATAAAGCGTCAAGACAACCAATTACCCTATAATATTGTACTCAAGTTTGTCTTTGTTTTTAAAAATTCACTAGAAAGAATACATTTCCGCATTTGGTGTGATAATTCAGGGTATATAGGATGTTTCTCCGTAAAAAACTCGAAAAGCTAGGTACGACCTGTCTTGTGAATTTTTGCTTGACTTACTCATTTCGCAGTGGTAGACATTTGTCAAAAATAATTAATGTGTTACTGGAATACACTAAACAAAAGTTGTGTCAAAGGGAACTTGATTTGGTTTCAATAACGTTTACTAAAAAACGTCAAATAGGTACATATTTAACTTTCGACAACGCCTAGATAAATTGTCCAATTGCATTCGGTTTCTATATGATTTTAATTCAATGTCACATTGAAAAAGTTAATCTACTTAATTACGCCATTAAATGTTTTGTTAAAAGAAAAAAATAGATCTACACCGTAGCCACATTCATTTTGAGCTAGTTTTTCCTTTCTTGATCATATTCAGTTTTCTAATTATATTCAAAAATATTTTGCACTTTGCATAATCATCGTTAAATCTATTGTTGTGCTAATACAAAAATAACTTTTATTGTTTCATTAACTCGTGTTTTATGATACGCGGTGAGATGGTTTTTCCGGAAGTGTAATCTATTAATACATGGTTCGTGAATCCGGTTATGTACAAAATGACCCATGAAAGGTGCTTATGTTAATTTGTTTATTCATCCTGTATATTTCCCGTGAGTCTGTATAGTTCGTGAATTCCCACACATATGGTCAATACGTACGAGTTCATCTACCAAAGTTCATGCTTATCGATTAGATATACCGGATTGGTTCATAAAAAATAAAAAAATACAAGTACCTGTATTTGATGCAGAAGCAACAAACTTCTACCAAACGTAACGTGTAATACTTTTTAGCTATATTATTTACTGCATTTTAGTTTTTTTAGCTCACTTGTTGTGGTTTTCGTAATGTAATTGTACTGTTATTTGAGAGTTCTGCAACAGAGTAAATTTTAAAGTTTGTTTAAAGAAATCTGTGTGTAGAAGTTTCTCTGTGTACAACAGTGTCGTGCGTAAAGTTTCAAAGTTGAATAAAAATTAAATTTAATTTTTTTCTAATGTTGATAGGTTGCTTTTTAGCTGACTAGATTGATTAGCTGGTTAGTCTTTTTTTACAAACTAAGCTTCTGAAATAGGTTTGAACACCTTTTAATGTAGGCACCCTCGCATAAGGTATGTCACCACCAATTCACATAATTTTGATGTTCACTGTCTAGCCAAATTCATTTTAAAATAATTTAACAATCATTTTCTAATGTAATATCTTTAGAAATCATATAAAACAGACTGCTGATGAATATTTTAAGTTTAAATATCGCGCGCTTCAGATGGGCAGAAGTCGCCATGTCTCGTGGACGACGAACGCCGATACACGCGGGAGAAGAGAGACAAAAGTCTGGACGCAGCAAGTGCGTTATGGTAGTGAATTTTCATAAAAATGTTTTTAATAGCAAATATGTGTGTACTTTTAAGAAAGCAGGCATCAAATTTGGTCACCGGTATAACCTATATAGTAAAAACAATGTGCCATGTTTCATCAAAATAACTTTATTGTTTGAAAATGTACAAAAATTTCCGAAAGTAAACTTAAAGTATTCCCGAAAAAACTCGTTTCTTGGTCAACCGTATAGGTAAATAGCAAATTGAGCTATTCAAATATGAAGCATTTGATCAACATTCGCTACCATAACGCACTTGCTGAGTCCAGAATTTCTTTTCTTACAAACATGCATTATATTTCGATGGAAAAGGCAAAAATGCAATAACATAAGACGTGTTTGATCTAATAAAAAAAGAGAATATGTATCACCAACGACTTATGGGCCATCCTGTGATTGTAGAAATGTTTTTTAAGGTGTAGCTGAAGACACCCTATAATTAATGTATACATTATTTTCATATCTTGTATAATAACGGTTATATTGAGCTTTATTGATTTTTTACGGAAATTCGACAAAAATTATATACATTAAATGATAAACCCTATAGCTAAGGCTACTGCCAAGCATCAGAGAAAGGGTCTATTTGAAATGAATTTTCTGGAAACATTTTAGTAAAATGAAGGACAATGACGGTTGAAACTAAGACTTCAGGGTTTGCAAAATATTCTTATTGAGACATTTTCTTTCCATAGCCCGTATTAGATTCAAGTTCTTTGCCTAAATGTTGCGAATTTTGGCGTTTTAAATTGTCACTTTGACGTTTTGAGGAAAACCTCAATTAATTTTTATTTATATGCCTATAACTTTTTCCTCTTTTGATCTACAGAGTTAAATTTTGGTAGGTAACTTAAATATAATTATATAAACCGGCGTACCAAATTTAGTTGCCCTTACTTTGTTAATTCGGGAGATATTAATTTTTTTCGAAAGGAAACACAAAATTTTCCGGCAAAACTTGGGCCGATTTTCCCGGATAACGAACTTATCCAAGCCATTTGCAAAAGGAAGGAACTCACCAAATTTAGTCAAAATCGGCCTATTATTTTTTGAGTTATCGGTGTGATACACACACACACACACACACACACACACAAACGCGCGCGCGCGCACACACACACACACACAAATATATATATATATATATATATATATATATATATATATATATATATATATATATATATATATATATATATATATATATATATATATATATACATACATATATATATATATATATATATATATATATATATATATATATATATATATATATATATATATATATACATACATATATATATATATATATATATATATATATATATATATATATATATATATATAAATTAGCGCTCATTTGAAGAAATTTTTCCAAAATTCAAAAGTAGGGATCTCCTTATTAGTGATTTTTTTTAAAGAAAATTCACCAATAATTGATGTTTGGGATGTTGTCATCTCAGTCAGTGTAATAAAAATTGACAGTTAAGCTTAATTGTTTAGTTAGTTGATAATTTTTGTCCCTAGTTTTTAAAGCGAAGTAACCCAGTGTGTTTTGCATTGCTGTGAATTAAAGGAATTACAGTCCCGTCTGTCGAAGGGTAAACACAGACAATTGACCATGTTAGGCAATAACACATTAAAGATGAAAGAATCTTCTTTTGAAATACTTTAGGGTTTTTAGGAACACATGCCGTATTTATAAAAATTGTAGACCTCCATAAATGTTCACTTACGAATATGTTTCTTCTCTGTCAGCTACTAGGAGGTATCTTATGAGATATTTTGTTGAAAAAACGCCAGCTTCAGCGTTGCCAAAAATATTAGGCTTAATACGCCTTTTCCTTTAGTGAGTCTCTTTGATAAGTTTCTTTAATGTTAATCCATTTATATGACATTATTTGTATGCTTCTTTTAGTTAGATGTTGAAAGTACGTAAATTTTAATTATGTTGTGTGCTTAGGTTTTTTGGTGCTTTTCTTAATTTGTATCCTTCTGACCGAGTAAAAGAAGATGAATTATAATTTTTGTGAACACTGCCAACTTTTATGTATATATATATATATATATATATATATATATATATATATATATATATATATATATATATATATATATATATATATATATTTAATACGACATCTATATTGATGCAGGCTCTCTATTATTATTACAAACTTAATCTAACAGCGAAAAACTGAGAGCCAACTGTGTATGGAGAGTGACGAAACAGCAGAACGCGTGCTGTGTTCCTGTCTGACAGCTGACAGAACCAGGCACCTGCTTTTTGGCAAGACCTAACTTGCGTCAGAAGATTTGGATCTCTGGATCAACTTTGGCTCTCAGAAATTGTCGACTTCTGCAAAAGACTGGACTTGATGGCTTAAATATAAGACAATTAAGCGTGAGCCACAAGGTCGCAGTGGAGGGACTGAAATGGCTAACTGAGAACATAGCAACCTAACCTAAACTAACAGGCTTTACCCAAAGGGAAATATTTACTAATTCCAGGTATTTTATGTAGAGACCAGCGAGCTCAGATAGAATTCTTTTCAAATTATTATGTCCAAAATGGCTAGCGATATTTCCCCATTTCCCAGAATTCTGTACAAGGTGTTGGCAGTTTCGAGTATATTTGCTTTTTGCATAGCCTTAAAAATGTTCTCCAAAGCCGAGTCTCTTAATGCCCTCCACAAGATTCTTAGCAACCAGACACTTAACCCTTTATATGTTGGTGGTACGTATATGTGTCCTTAAAGGAATAAAATAAATAATGTATTTTCTGCATCGATATTAGATCTGAACGGTATTGAGGAACTTACGTCAGCCACTTGTAAAATATTTTGCCAAATAGACCACAAGTGGCACCTGTGCGTGCCACCGACCATTTAAGTATTGTTTAAAATTTGAGTTGTCCGTATTACTGCTACTTTGAACAAATATATTTTGTGCTTCTCGATACAGTATTTTAATGTAAGTATTTGCGTTTATTGCTACAATAATGTATTTCATTTATGTCTAACCGAAATAATACTAGGCTTAGAAGATATATCCACTTAAAGTGACCCATACTCTAATTTTCACCGTTCATTACTCAGAACCTTAGGTTTATTAACTTTTGCAGATAATGGTGGAAAATTCGAATATCTATAAGATGAGCGAGTTGGAAAAGGTCCCCACTAAAGAACTTTTTGATCTGATAAACAGTGTCGGTGAAGATCAGGCCATATATTATGACATCGAAGGTGATTTCGATGCCGACGATAATTGGATTCACGATCGTCCTGTGAATATTAACCAACCTACAAGAGCACAGAGAGTTAGATCATCCATTTTAAGCAAGGCTGAGAACAGTTTAATTATCAAATATGGTGAGTACGGGCGATTCCCTTACTGATCCAGACTATGATCCTGAAGAACAGAACAGTAGACGAAATATATTCAACACACCAGCGACAGTGGTGATAAAGCCTATTTTGAATCGCCAAAATCAGCACAAGAGTTGATTATGCTTATTCAGAGTACATTCAAACATAAATTGGACGCAAATATTTCTTAAAAAATATGCTAAATACATGTTTGATCAATATTTTGGTCTAAAGGGTGAAATTAAGGCTTCATCAAAAAATTTCATATTATTTCTCTCATAATCACTTACGATATTGTTGAATAAACTGAAATATATGGACGCTCGGCAGAGAGACACAACGTTTACCACAAGCATATCAGAAATTAGAGCCTTTTTGAGCCTCTTGACTACAATAGGTTTTCATAAACTGTCAGGTATGAGAGTGTACTGGTCGTGTGACAAGAATTTTGAGGTAAGTAGGGTGGCAGATGTTATATCAAGAAAAATACTTTAAACAATATTATGCTTTCTTCATCTAAACAAAAATAAATTTGCTCCAAAAAAGGCATCTGCAAATTTTGACAAATTGTTCAAAATCAGGCCGCTTGTGAATCACTTGAATTTAGGTTATCATTGTCGAAAATAGATAGACAAAATAGACTTGGCCAATGCCGAAACAATAGCCCCGGTTTACAACTTCAAAACCAGAATTACCCGCGAGGCGATCGAGATCGAAAAACGTCCCGATTGTTTAAATAAGAAAGATGATTGTTTCGTCTTCCGATTACTTGGAAAACTATTATATCGTCATTACACACACAAAAGGAGAATAAATTCAATAGACAATTTTATTGCCCCATTACCTGACTCACCAAATACCTGCAATACTCTTAATCCTCTAACTATCGTGACGAAACCCCATGAATTAATTAACCGTGACCCGACTATTTACACTGATAACGAAGCAGGTAGACGAAACGGTAGAGACTTGCAACGAACCGCCAGATCTCTCTTAGACCCAGGGTTGAACACACTGAGACCTTAGAGACGATCACCGGCGAGATTTGGGGAGTAGGCAGATTGAGGCTCCGTAATCGAGCTTCAACAACCCAACCCACGTTTGTCCACCGCTCTAAGGAGTAGGCAGATTGAGGCCTTAGAGTCACACTGATAACATAAAAAATAATACACCGATTTTGATGAATTTTGGCAGATACCTTCTTTTTGTAAGTGGCTTAGATGAGGTCCGAGAAAATGTTTGGTGACAGATAATTTCTATAGCAAGTCACTAGCATAACGTACTTGCTGCGTCCAGACTTGTTTTTTAATTTGATAGATGATTGAGTTATGTACACGGTACTATCAAAATTTTGATGCCCACAATGTGAAGTATCAAAATTTTGATGGTCCAGTGTAAACACTTAAATGATCTATATAAAACAGGAAGTTGTCATTTAAAAACATATTGATGACGTCATATTTGAAAAGGGAGGAGTCGGAGAAACGTAAATTTTAAGCAAAAATGTGTATTTTTGAATACTAGAGCATTTCGTCAAAATACAAATAGCTCAAATTTTAATGAATTAATTCTATAATTTTGCTGCTCACTATATATATATATATATATATATATATATATATATATATATATATATATATATATATATATATATATATATCCTTCTTATTCTTCTATTGCTTATCCATTAATGGATATTCGCGATCACATGTGCCCATTCTTACTTATTTCTGATGGCGCTGAATAGGTCTCCTACAGTTTTTAGTCATGTCCATTGTCTCACGTTTCTGAGCCATGACATCCTCTTCCTGCCGACTCCTCTCTGCCCCTTATCTTTCCTTCGATTACTAATTGTAGGAATTGGTATCTTTCATTCCGTATTACCTGGCCCAGATATGCTGTTTTTCTGCGCTTGATGGTGTTCAACAGTTCGCGTTCTCTTTTCACCGTTCTTAGGATCTCCTCGTTTGTTTTTCTGGCCGTCCATGGAACTTTTAGTATACGCCTGTATGTCCACATTTCGAAGGCTTCAAGTCTATTCATGGTATTCACTTTCAGCGTCCGGCCCTCAACACCATATAGTAACACTGACCACACGTAATATTTTACAAATCTAATTCTCAGGTTGAGGTCAAAATCAGTGTTGCTAAGAACTTTTTTGATTTTCATTTTTCATTACCTCTCAGAGAAGAGTGTCAAAATGTTTGTACTTCAGAATAACGTTTTTTTTGGTGAAGTTTTGGTTTGAAAGAAGGAATGGTTTTTGCTTTAAATGGATTCTACTTATCCACGGTTGCACCAGAAATGTTGGTGGAAGTAGAAATCGCAGCTGACGAAAAACTTAGTTGGAAATTAAAAAGTGGCAGAGCAAAATAAGTTGACATTTATATGTTTAGGAAGAGGCCGTTTAAAACCATGTACCAGTGCAAGTACAAACATAGATTTTTTGTACATCATGTATAATTTGAATTGACAATAAATAATAATAATAACGCTATATTTATCAGGCCTGAAATCCATATTAATATATCTAAAAAACTTTCAAACTTGTTGCTTTACTTACTAATTTGGATATTAGATATTTTTAAGGTCTAGTTTGCCGGCCATGTCCTTCCATAGCTAACTTTAGTAAATTAAAGTAAAAATAAGATTCTTAAACTTTCTTTATACTCATCCTCACAGGCCATACACTAACTGTTTAATTTGCATATATGTCCTACCATTGATGCATTAAATATTGTTGACTCTTTGTAGAATTCAGATTGTCACCTTTCTATAATGCCTAATAAAGTATTTCGGCGGACACCTGTATCGGTTTGTATCAATTAAAATTTTAGTGGTCACTTTTTTAATCAAACATTAGAAAGTGTAATAAAATATTAATCATCTACATAAAATATGGCGCAGTAAATTTGAATTTTTATTTATTGGGTAATTTGGAGAATTTTATTTTATCTGCAGAATTATATTTTTATTTGTTTACTTCGTATGTTAAATTAAATTTAGAGCGTCATTACAAAAAAATTGTTGTGACGAGCTATCGATTTTCAGTGAACGGAAGGTCGTTTGCGGATTATGGATTCAGATATGAAAAAATTGCATAACTAATAATTAGAAAATTATAAACTATACTTTGTAAAAAGCATTGAAGCAAATTATACATAAATATTTTTTTCACGATAGCCAACGCTTAACTGCCGACCAAGAGTTAGAAAATATTTTAGGGTACAAGATTTTGTAAAACATTACGCATAATTAAGTGAGTGGTGAGACACGAAGTAACGTGCCGCCACCTAGTTGCGGAACCAAGTAGTATGTTGTCACGCCAGCTCCAAATAACACAAAGTGTTAGAAAATAGAAACTGTATACAACCAACTAACAATTTAGTAAATTGTCAGCCCTGGCCCATTTCTACCCTAATATAGTGACAAAGTATGTAAGGCTAGATGTATTTTCGCCACAATTAGAACCGTAGACCGGTTTCGCTCTAGTTAGAGCTCTTCAGTACGGCATACTAAGTGTAGCGAAAATACACCTATGAAGTAAAACGGCTATGATAGCCAGCCTTCCAACACTAAGTGAGTGGTGAGACACGAAGCAACGTGCCGCCACCTGGTTGCGGAACCATTTAGTATGCCGTACTGAAGAGCTCTAATTGTGTCGAGAATACATCTAGCCTTACATACTTTGTCCCTATATTAGGGTAGAAATGAGCTAGTGCTGACAATTTACTACATTGTCAGTTGGTTGTATACAGTCTCTATTTTCTAACACTTTGTGTTATTTGGAGCTGGCGTGACAACATACTACTTGATTCCGCAACTAGGTGGCGGCACGTTGTTTCGTGTCTCACCATTCACCTAGTGCTGGAGGGCTGGCACTAGCGTCTATTTCTTGTGCTCTACAAATGAACTTGATTCTGTCGGCTGTCAGTTCGTTCGTGCTTGACGAGAGCCTCGCGACAAAAACTCTGTTGCATTGATTATACGCACTTCGCAGAATATTTTAAGTAACGTGATCCTCCCAACTAACCTTCGCGACCTGCCCTGACATCAGTTTGCCTAATTAAAAGCTAAAATGGGAACAGCTACATTTTTAAACCTTCAAGAGAACTTAGCGCGCGCAAATTTGGCTATTTCAAATAAAATCGGCGATTTTAGGTACTTAGGTACTTTTATTTTTGAGAAATTGTAGATGGATAGATGTAAACTCACCAAAATTAGGGCTTGAGATTAATTAATTTTTTTTATTTATTTGTGTATTTATTTATTTATTTTGTGACATAAATAGTAAATTTAATGCATTATCTTCTGCCAGGCTCGTGAAATTTTTCGTCTTTTTGCAACTTTTCTTTTTTGTGTAAAAGAGTGATCTCTGTTGTGTAATTTTCTTATTATGTGGGGATTTAATAGCCTCAACGTGTGTCTTCACATGACTGTTGAAATTGGTTTTATGGTTAAAGATTTTCCCACACTGACAATTGAAATTATATTTCGTGGCATTTTTGGGGCAATTTCATTCACTGCATCTCTGAAAATTTCTTGCATGTCGCCTTAAACTTGATGTATTTGCAAATATTTTGCCGCATACATAACAACACTGATTAGGCTTAGGCATTTTGAATTTAATTAACAAAAATAAACGGTATATTATTATTATGATAATTTTGATTTGTGATAATTGACAACACAACAGACAAGCACGAAAGAACTAACCAGCTGACTGCTGACTGACAGCCGATAGCTGTCGTAATTTCGTCCCAGATCGCGCCACAAAAGCAAGTTCATATGTAGAGTACAAGAAATAGACGCTAGTGACGGCTGGCTACTATAGCCGTTTTACTTTATAGGTGTATTTTCGCTACAATTAGTATGCCGTACTGAAGAGCTCTAATTAAAGCGAAACCGGTCTACGGTTCTAATTGTGGCGAGAATACATCTAGCCTTATATTACGCATTATGGCAAATAATACATTCAGCTGTTAAAAAACGAAATATTGTATTTATACAGGGTGAACCACCGGGAACTGCATCCATTGATATGGAAAAACCATCATCAGGAAAAATCTCAAAATTTGGCGTCCCGCTAAAATATTTTCAGACTAGTGGTAGGTATTTCCGGTTATACCGGAAGCATATTTTAACTTCCTTATTTCAAATTAGGCTTCCAGTTTATTAAGAGATTTTGAGATTCCGCGTAAAGTTCTGAATACTTTTTGTGTATAATGTCATATACCTAAGTCTTCTTCTTCTTGAGATAGTTAAACTTTTATGTGAAAATTGACGTTTTTACACAGTGTATTTTAGTGAATTTTTATTTAAAAAAATTCACTAATAGAGAGGTATCGATGGTGAGACTTTGCAAAAATTTTTGCAAATGAGCGCGAATTTGGGCCAGAACCCATATCCGGGGTCAGTTTTGATTTTTATATGTTTATATATATATATATATATATATATATATATATATATATATATATATATATATATATATATATATATATATATATATATATATATATATATATATATATATATATATATATATATATATATATATATATATATATATATATATATATATATATATATATATATATATATATATGTATGTATGTATGTATCCAACCACTTATTTAAAAAATAATTAACCGATTTTGATAAAACTTGGCAAGTGCCTTTCTTTTATTAATAGCTTGGATGAGTGCGTTAGCCAGAAAAAACTGACACGGTTTTCCGGGAAAATTTTGAATTTCTTTCGAAAAAAAATTTTTCTCCGAAAATTATAAAGATATTTCGATAAAATTTGGTGTGCATATTGCTTCTGGAAAGACCTAACTATGTGCCAAGCTTTCTAGGGTTACAGAAAATTAAGCTATTCAAATTTGAAACATTTATGTTTAAGTTTCACCGCTGTTCATTGAATAGTTTACATGAGATGTAGTTGTGGTTGTTATGGTAACGTAACATATGATTATTATTGCGCAGGTCTGTTAGACGCTGTATGATATGAGATCGTTTATCGTTTATATTATGTTTTTTTAGTGAATTTTATTTGAGTGGACGAATTATTTGTGTCATTTGGGAAATTTTTATATACAAGTGCAAATTATTCCTTTATTATTAATGTTAGTGGGTGGATTAAACAGTGTTTTCTCTAAATATGTTAGAAACGTGGTATCTACTTCATTCCAACTCACTATTAACCGACTATTAATGAAATCAAATAAGTAAATTAAATCGATTGTCATAAAATATGTAGTGTATTAAGACTAAGGGAAAAAGAAATAAAACATATATAACTGTGCACATTTTGATTATATTTTAGCTCACTAGGAGAAATCGCCACTGCTTGAGAGATGTATTGTCACAGCATAATATCTTATTAAAGTTCATTTATAAATAGGTTTAATTTTTATATGTTTATATATATATATATATATATATATATATATATATATATATATATATATATATATATATATATATATATATATATTATATATATGTATATATGTATCCATCTCATAACTCAAAAAATAATTAACCGATTTCGATGAAACTTGGCAAGTGCCTTTCTTTTATTAATGGCTTGGATAAGTTCGTTAGCCAGAAAAATCAAACAAGGTTTGCCTAGAAAATTTTGAGTTTTCTTTCGAAAAAATTTTTTTTCTCCGAAAGTAACAAAGCTGTTTTAATGAAATTTACTATATATGTTGCCTCAGGAGAGATATTACTACGTACCAAAATTCAACTTTCTAAGTTTAGATAAAATTGAGTTATTCAAATCTTAAATTTTCTTTCGAAAAAAATTTTTTTCTCCGAAAATTACAAAGTTATTTTAATGAAATTTTGTGGATATCTTGCCTTAGGAAAGACCTTACTACGTATTAAAATTAAATTCTCTAAGTTTATAGAAAATTGAGTTATTTAAATTTGAAGCATTTAATAAAAATGCACTAACATAACGCACTTGCTGCGTCCAGAGTTTTTTTCTCATACACACGACGTAATTATTTACTTTGGATTGCTTTTCTTGTAGATGGAGACGTAGTATAACGGTCTTTGTATGAAATTATTGAATTTATTGATACATATTGTTCGAAAAACAAGTACCAAAATTAAGATGAAAAAACTGCAGAAACTTGAGCCTTTCAGATTGGAAGCCCCCATTTTGAGTATTTAAGCTTATTCCGTATTAAAAACTAGGAAAATTTTGTATGAGGTTGTTTGTTCAAGACAACGTAACATCAAAATATTAGCAATTTTCTATTTTTTCTCTTACAATAGTGGCCGTTTGATCTCACGTGTAGTTGGCTGCGATGAAGTTTAGAATACAACTGTCAGGTAGATGCTAAATTAATGTCACATGCTTTTTAATTGCTTCAAACAATCATGCTAGGACGTTTAAATTATACAAATGACGATTGTTTAAATTTATTTACCTTTTTTTTGCAATATAATAAAGGTATTTCAGGAACGTGTAAAACAATTGCACACAGTTATCCACGAAAACCGAAACCAACACCAATTATAATTAAACCAATTATTGAATTTTCAATAGATGACCCAATTTAGAAGCTGGAAGAAAAAACATATTTTGGATGAAACTCTCGCTCAGGGCTGCAAGTTAATTCATCTGTTGCATTTACCGGTCACCTTATGACAACAACTTTGTCCAGCTCTTCGACTACCTGTCAGAAAAAAAAACGACCATCTGATTTCTGAATATCCTTCCTTCGAGGTCACTATTCTTGATGACTTCAATGTCCATAATAAGGAATGGCTAGGATCTTCAAAAACCGATCCACAAGGGAGAGCAGCGGAGGCCTTTGCAGTCAGCAATTGTTTAGCCAATATGGTTTAGCAACCTACTTACTTTCCTCGCATCCCAACACACAGCTCAAATCCCTTGGATCTTCTTTTTACTACAAAACCTGAATGCTATAAGGCATCAGTCACCGCCACCCGCGCAATGCAACCCGAGGTCACACAGTCATCACACCCACGTATCGTTTGGCGCTACAATTCCGCGAACTGGGACGAAATGCGGGATTACTTTTCCTCATTCCCATGGGCGTCTGTTTGCTTCTCTCATCCTGACCCCTTTGATATCTCACAAAACGTTACCGAAATTATCCAAGCTGGCATGGAATTATATATTCCACGTACACAGAAAACTTCTTCAGCCACTCAAAAGCCCTGGTTCTCTAAATCCTGTGACAAGGCCAGACTTAAAAAGGTCAAATCTCACAAAACGCTTCTACACAATCCCAGTCAAGAAAACCGTCAAGCATTTAACGACGCAAGAAACCGGTATGTCCGCATTGTTTCTGAGGCAAAAAACTCGTTTAATAACCACATCAAAAACAAAGTCCTCTCAAGCTCCAACGACAGCAAACTCTTCTGGACTCTTGTTAAATCTATTGGGAATAATTTCTGTAAGAGCACGTTCCCACCTCTTGTTTCGGGGGATGAAATTGTTTTATCGCCCTGGGCAGGGCTGAACTTTTTGCCTCGTTGTTTGCCGGCAAATCTACTCGAAACCATCCTCCAAATGTTCAACCACCAACAGTCCCCAATGTCGCGCATAAAATGACGGATATCCTTTTCAAAACTAAAAAGGCACGAAAGATGCTCTCTTCTCTTAATACCAGGAAAGCCTCTAGTCGTGATCCCAGCAATTGTTCACAAGAAATGCGCACCAGAACTTGCTCCTGTCCTAACTTGTCTGTTTCAGACATCTTACAATAGAGGCATATTCCCTAGTACCTGAAAAACTGCTCGAGTACAACCCGTCCGCAAGAAAGGATCCAAAGCGCTTCCTAGCAACTACAGGTCTATTTCTATCCTTTCAGTCGTCTCTAAAGTGATGGAAAAGTATATAAACACCGAATTACTAAAATTTTTTGAAAATCACAGTCTAATCCACGACAGGCAGTATTGTTTCCGTCAGAGCAGATCAACTGCCGACCTCCTTTCCTTTGTCAACCATTCTTGGACCAAGTCTATGGAAATACACGGTGAATCCCAGATTGTTGCTTTAGACATATCCAAAGCATTCGACCAGGTCTGGCACGCAGCGCTGCTTAATAAACTTCCGGCCTTGGACTACCACCAAAACTCTGTACCTGGACAGCAAATTTTATCTCCAACCGGAGCATTTCTGTTGTCGTGAATGGCCATTGGAAATTAGGTTCTTTTTCCGGGCTCGCAAATACTTTTCACCAGCTAATCTCTATACCTTATATACTTCACAAATAAGGCCAAACATCGAATACTGCTCCCACATCTGGTGTGCCGCTGCCGCTTCTACACTCGCTATCCTGGACTCCACGTCTCATCGGTGACCCTACTCTCACCCAAAGGCTGCCATCACTTGCCCACCGACGTGCCGTTGGTGACCTCTCTCTCTCTCTCGCTCTCTTTTATAGATATCTGCACGGGCACTGCTCAGATGAGCTTTCTTCCATTGTTCCTCCACCTGCTGCCCCCAACAGATCTACCAGGGGAACAGAGCGAATGCACCCTTTTACTGTCCAGGTCACCAGACATAGAACATCTTGTTATGCCCGCTCTTTTGTCCCGAGGACCTCCAAGTTGAGGAATTCGTTGCCGGCACAAATTTTTCCTTCTCCTCCGAACCTCCAAACCTTCAAGTCCAGAATTAACAAGTTGCCTCTTTCCTCCTTGTCGACACCCACGGTATAATAGTATTTAGGCTGTAAGCCCCCGTGATGTGTTGTTGAAATATAAAAAAAGACGCAATTCACATTATTGGAGCCACTCAAATTTGCACCCATTCAGAGAAAGTTTAGCAGTTTAACGTTTACTTTGCCATAAATATCTACCGCATCGTGGGTCTACAATTTTATCAGGAAAATTTGGACAGTAAATTAAACATTGCTTAAATGTTTCAAATAATAAAAGACATATTAACTTATAGGTGAGCCCTATCACAACATCTTGCTAAATTTTGAAGTTCACTATTTGGATGACTTGCCGTTGTATAGATAATGGCTATTTAGTCAACAATTATCTCCAAGACTTATTTAATGACAAATGGATAGCCAACAACAGACGTATTCTTTGGCCACTGTGCTCCTTAGATATGACACTACTGGATTATTTCATATGGGGTACAATAAAAATCAAGTTTACAATACCGCATTAACCACCATGGAAGACTGCATGCCGCGAGTCAGAACAGCGTTTGAAAATCTCAATTTTTATCACCCATTATGAAGAATAGTTGCGTAGATGCGAAGATGTCTGCAAGTTCAAGGACGTGAATTCGAACATTTACAGAAATAATTTATGTAACTGTTTTTTAATTTTTTGTAGTTGGTTCCTTTGTACTTTTGTCGAATATTCGGTAAAATAGCCCAAAATTGCAGTTTATTGAGAACATACAGTTTATTGAGAAAAAAATACATACATACAAAATAATTTTAAATTAATGACTCGAATAAACACAAGTTATCCACTGAAGTATCTAAAAAGATACTTGTGCGTGGAAACACATTACGAACTTCAGCAGGCTGTGGACAGTTAAACATCAAGTCCAAAACATGCGATCTGTGTAAGCATACCAAATATGTTTACCTAAACTTAAGGATATAAGCACTAGTATATAAAATAAACATAAAATAAATTAAAACAGAACAAATCAAAATAATACGGACTCCAACACAAACACATGGTCACATATGCAGAATTCTCAAGACACATATGCACACACATACACACACACACACACACTCGCGAACTTCTTAAACATTGTAGCATCTCCCCAGCCCCAAAACACACCCCGCGAATTTGCCTCAATCTAGAATGCTACGAATGAGTTGCCTGTTGTGATGCAGCCAATCCTTCAACATCTTCTTATAAGCGTGGCATATATCCGTTTCTTTAAACTCAATGGGTATACAGTTGTAAAGCCTCTCCTCCAGGTGGCTGTAATTTCTCTGGCCAATTAACGTTGCGCATCTCGTGGTTCTACAAAGCGTCTCTCTAGTTCTGGTCTGATAAGTATGCTGGAAGTGATAGATATTTTCCTTATTTTCATGCTGCTTAACTAACATTGCGTAATAGTATATTTGCCGTACATCAAATACGCGTGCATTTTTAAACAATAAATCTGTCGGGTAGGTTCGTCTCTTGCCTAACATAATCTTAAGGAAATATTTCTGAATTATCTCAAGATTTCTTAAATGTGTTTTAGAGACACCTCCCCAGCCTACAATGCCATATGACAAATGGTTCTGAATGAGGGCAACGTAGAGCTCTTTTAGTTGCTTTATTTCTAGGTAGTCCTTGAGAACCCGAAGTTTAGGCAATAGATATCTCAACTTTTTAACCAGGTATATGGTTATATGGCTCTTCCATCTTAAATTGGGATCCAGAATCACACCCAGTCTGCGATGCGCACACCATAAATTCTCCGTTTTCGTCAGAGAAACGCAGTGACGGGACTTTTTGAGACTGCTGAATAGAGAAGCTTAGAAATGTGGTCTTATCTATATTGAGTGTCAATTGATTGCTTTCGAAGTATTTTTTTATCATTGAAAAATCTTGTTTAACCAGACTTTCCAGTCTTTCCCACGAATCCTCAGTATATACTATGGCCGTATCATCTGCGTAACTAACAATCTTTCCATTTGTTGGCAATGAAAACATGTCATTTATATAAATGATGAACAGTAAGGGACCCAAGACAGTCCCCTGGGGAACCCCATATTTTATCTTTTCATAGCCACTTACGACACCATCCATATCAACACATTGGACACGATTCCCCAGGTAAGACTGTATCAACCTGATACCCCTGAAACCATACCTTTCCAACTTTTCAAGTAGCAGGTTGTGACTTATCGTATCGAAGGCCTTGGCCAAGTCAACAAATTCAGCATTTTCATTGTTTACGACTGGTTTACTTCTCTCCACCTTTGTTCTGACATTCAAAATTTCTGACATTTTCAATAATTCGTTTTACTGTATTTGGTGTTGGTTTCGGTTTTACATGTTATATTGTTTTAAATGTTCCTGAAATAACTCTGTTTTGGAATTTTTGGTTAAAATATGTTCCTTTTGTCATTAACTGCCACTAAATTAGGTTTGCTACATTTTCACAGAAAATTCGTTATTTTTTATTAAAAAAAAAACAGAAGAGACAAAACAAATTTACAATTTCTTGACACAATTTCTTCATTTATTTAAGGTCATAACTATGAATAAAAAATAAATTTAGTTTCCGCGCCTATTTAACATAAATATGCAGTAATAATAAAGATAAAGCTACACACGAAATGCAAAAAGTAGAGGTTATGTAATTCAACTTCAAATACCGGTAAAAACTTTTGGCGTCTTTCTGACGCTATTGGAGAATTATACAAAAATGTTCAAGTGTTTTCGAATAAACAAATGACGTAATTATAAAATTGAATAGATTATTTTCGAGTCCGGTTTTGGTGGTAAATATAACACACCAAATCTGGATCCTGTAACGCATTTGCATCGGAGAATGTTGAAGAGAGATTCATCAATTCTAAAGGACGAATCATCTATGATCTGATTTATGAGATCCGATTTTTGTTATTGTTTCCAAAAAAACTAATTTATTATCGGTTTTGGTTATAACGTAGTTTAATTAGAAAAATAAATGACACAGATGACATCATTTTAATACATTTTTCATTAACTTAAAAAAGGAGAGCTTAACTAAATGTACTTAAAAAATTCAAACTACAGGATTAGTATGTAACGTTTATTGTTTAATTTAAAATGACATTCATCATGCTCTGACTTATTTGATCATTTATAATATTATTTCAATACAAAAAATGTAATTTATCGACAAGTTTTTTCCTAGTTTGTTATCTCATAAGAAAAATATATAAGGCTTCACCTGTATTGAAAACAATCTAAAGCAGCAAATATATTGTAGTAGCGAATTTTCTTAAAAAAGTTCACTAATGAGGAGATCCCGACTTTTGAATTTTGAAATATGTTTTTCAAATGAGCGCTAATTAGGCCCCCCAGAACACATATCCGGGGTCAGTTGCAATTTTTATATGTTTATATATATATATATATATATATATATATATATATATATATATATATATATATATATATATATATATATATATATATTGCTATGGTCTGGCTTTTTAATTAATGATTAGTTAATTACTAATTAGATGCTGATATTACATTAATTACTTCTAATCATAAATCTAATTTCTAATATATCTTTATATTAATAATTTATACCGTTGGACGCCAGGCAACTCACTGTTTGCCAATATCATTATCTAATATACTTTTAATAAGCCAAAACCTGCAAATATTACCCCGTCAATTAGAATATAATTGATTTTACTCACTTACCGTCTTAATTACTTCTAATTTCCATTTGCTCAGCCCTCTCAGGATTTTAAGGAATCAACTTGTTTTTATTTTTATTTTTGGTAATTCTTTTGTATAATTGGTCTTTGCTAATTACTTGGTCTTTTTCTATTTTAATTATGCATTACCACTTCTATTATGAAGGCCAGGAGATTTAAATGAAAATCTAATTATACAAAGTTAGGCATATTTAATGGTGATTACCCATTGAAATTAAAATTTACAAATATTAAATAACAAATTAAGCGACAAATTAGTTGCATAATATACCATAATAGGTTATTAATAACAGAAACATATTATTCAGTATCAAATTACTTACATTGTTTTATACAAAGTTAGGCATCTTTAATGGTGATTACCCATTGAAATTAAAATTCACAAATATTAAATAACAAATTAAGGGACAAATTAGTTGCATAATATACCATAATAGGTTATTAATAACAGAAATATATTATTCAGTATCAAATCACTTACATTGTTTTATACAAAGTTAGGCATCTTTAATGGTGATTACCCATTGAAATTAAAATTCATAAATATTAAATAACAAATTATGGGACAAATTAGTTGCATAATATACCATAATAGGTTATTAATAACAGAAACATATTATTCAGTATCAGATCACTTACATTGTTAGAACCAGAGATTTGGCTTGTTAATTATCGGTCACCTTACACATTCCTGTACACCATGTCCACAAAGCTGGTATTTGGATTTCTTTTATGAAATTCTGTTGTTTTGGTTGATTAGCTTTAACTGTTTTATTTATTTTCAGTCATTATCTTCTTGCTTAACTACCCCTGGCAACTATATTATTACCAGGCACCTCTCCTGTGGACCAGGCACCTTCTACCTGTTCACTCCTCAACGTTCTCCAGCTGAATCCCTAATTTTACTCTCTCGGCTGTTTTGCCTTCGACCTCTCAACCGGTTCTTCTCGACTATCCATCTCACCACAAGTCTCTTATCGCTCGATAGCAAACCATACAAAAAATTGTTTGTTTCACTTTATCTTGCTTTTTATTTCACGATATCTACTGCATTATCAATATATTTTACTTTAACTTAATACTAATTCTTATAAAATAACAACATAAAACCTCTTTAGATTTCCATTTAAATTATATTCCTTTAGTTCTATTGCACTACTAAAATAATTTGACCATTATTTCTTAATATTATTATTCTAATTTCTATCCTATGTCTATACATAGCAATATATATATATATATATATATATATATATATATATATATATATATATATATATATATATATATATATATATATATATCACACCGATAACTCAAAAAATAATGGCCCGATTTTGATCAAATGTGGTGTATACCTTCCCTTTGAAAATGACTTGGATAAGTTCGTTAGCCAGAAAAATCGGCCCCGGTTTTCCCGGAAAATTTTGTGTTTTTTTTTCGAAAAAAAATTATATCTCCCGAATTAACAATGTTAGGGTAACCAAATTTGGGATTATTGGGTTTATATCGACGTAGGTAAATTACGTACCAAAATTTAGTTCTGTGGGTCAAAAGACAAAAAAGTTTGATGCCCAGTTTCACAAAGCTCGGTTAAATATTTAACCGACGATTAGTTAATCAAGGCTTCAAACGACCAATCACAGACTATGATTCGGGATGTTGCTATGACAACCAAATATTTTGAAGCTGTGATTGGTTGCATTAAGCCTTGATTAACTAACCGGCCGTTAAATATTTAATCAGACTTTGTGAAACTGGACATGAGGCATTTAAATAAAAATTAATTGGGGTTTTCCTCAAAACGTCAAACTTGCGATTTAAAACGTCAAAATTGGCAACATTTAAGCAAAGAACTTGAATCTAATACCGGCTATGGAAAGAAAATGTCTCAAGAAGAATGTTTTACAAACCCTGAAGTCTTAGTTTTAGCCATCATTGTCCTTCATTTTACTAAAATATTTCCAGAAAATTCATTTCAAATAGACCCTTTCTCTGATGCTTGGCAGTAGCCTTAGCTATAGAGTTTATCGTTTAATGGTATATAATTTTTGTCGAATTTTCGTAAAAAAACAATAAAGCTCAATATATCCGTTATTATACAAGATATGAAAAAAATTTGTATATATTAATTATAGGGTGTCTTGAGCTACATCTTAAAAAATATTTCTACAATCACAGGATGGCCCATAAGTCGTTGGTGATACAAATTCTCTCTTTTTTTTTTAAAATCAAACACGTCTTATGTTATGGCATGTTGGCATTTTCCATCAAAATGGAATGCATGTTTGTAAGAAAAGAAATTCTGGACGCAGCAAGTGCGTTATGCTAGCGAATTTTCATCAAATGCTTCATATTTGAACAGCTCAATTTGCTATTAACCTATAAGGTTGACCAAGAAACGAGTTTTTTTGGGAACACTTTAAGTTTTGTACATTTTCACACACAATAATGTTATTTTGATGAAACATGGCACATTGTTTTCACTATATAGGTCATACTGGTAACCAAATTTGATGGCTGTTTTCTTAAAAAAACACACACATATTTGCTATTAATTTTTTAAATGAAAATCACCACCATAACGCACTTGCCGCGTCCAGATCTTTTAATAAGTGGACAAATATGAACATTATAGAGCATTTATTTCGTTTGACATATGAGACATTATTCTACTTTCTGGAGCAGTTACACTTTAATATTCATTTATATGAAAAAACAAATAACAAAAGAATAGTAATCTAGTTGCTGAAATCAAATTCGTCAAATCTAATCATATCAAAAAGTCTGAACTCAGCAAGTGCGTTATGGTAGTGAATTTTCATTAAAATATGTTTAATACAGATATGTCTTTTTTTAACGAAAGCAGGTATCAAATTTGTCTAAATATTTTTGACACAAAATTCTGCTGAAAGCATAGGTACATAAAATTCAAATTATATACCTAATCTGTAATTAAAATTGAAAATAAAATAATCTGTTTCCACGAAAATCCATTAAAACCTTATTTTTGACGAATTTCATTTAAAAAATATTCCATCAATTAAACAATTTTTTATACAAAAATTCTCAAAAGTTTCTTCAATTTATAAGAAAATTTGCTATTAAAATAACATTTTGCACAAGAAAATTCGCTAATAAAAATAAATTATATATTAAAAAAAAATTGGTCCGATTTTCCTAGCCAACCAACCATTTCATTTACCCACTTACCAAAATATAATTTTTCACAAAAACTTTTTCGACGATAACAAAAATTTCATGAAAATTTGCAAACAATTTTTCAAGAAAATCCGTAAACATTTTTTTAATAACTATTATGATTTATTACCAAAATTTCACAAAAACATCGTACAAAAAATGATTTCTACGAAGCAGAAAAAATATCTGTGAAAGCTGGCTAAATATCTTTTTAGACAAAATTTTGCAAAAAGAATACATAAAATTCAAATTACATGCCTAATCTGTAATTAAAATTGAAAATAAAATAATTTGTTTGCACGAAAAACCATTAAAACCTTATATTCGATCAATTCTGTAATTAAAATCGAAAATAAAATAATTTGTTTGCACGAAAATCCATTAAAACCTTATTTTCGATCAATTTCGTTTAAAAAATCTTCCATAAATTGAATAACTTTTCATAAAAAAAAATCGCAACAAACGTTTCTTCAAAGAAAATTCATTAAATTCATTTATAAGAGAATTCGTTATTAAAAGAACATTTTGTACAAGAAAATTAACTAATAGAAATAGAAATAAATTAAATAAATTAAAAAATATTCAAAATCTGATCTAAATACAGACTAGATATTTTATCTGTGGCTTCACAGAGAAAATTCTTTTGCCTGTGGATGCCTTAAAAATTGAATCTGGTTGTAGAGAAGAAAACGACCTCTCCTCATGTCACAAATCTCTACGTCTATGTTAAGTGTGGCACGGTTTTACCAACTAAGGGCAACAACAGCTACTATTAAACTTGAGTTAAAAGTCTTAAAAGTGCTTATCTTTCATTTTCAACAAAAAGTCGCTAAAAATATATTGGAATTACACAACCTGATCAGATAACGTTAAAATAGAATTAAAGACGAAAAAAAAAAGTAAAAAAAGTAAACAGATAAATTCAGTC
>OZ023270.1:54213535-54221035 GCA_964006375.1 Tillus elongatus
TCTAATTAGCGCTCATTTGAAGAAATTTTTTCAAAATTCAAAAGTCGAGATCTCCTCATTAGTGATTTTTTTTAAAGAAAATTCACTAAAATACAGTCAAAGTGCTGCTAAAGCAAAAAGCAAATTAAACAGTCAGGTATTTGTATAAGCGAACTAAACAGTCAAGTGCTGTGAAATCCCATTTAAAGGGTGAAAATGGAAAAACTAAGATAGCTAAAGGTTAGGTGCAGCCAGGTCAAAAGATGAGTTGCATGTTTAAGAACATAAATAGAGCCTCAAAATCTAGTATTTCGGAAGGTAAAGAAACACACCTTCTTCCCTTGCCTCCACATGACACACAAAAAGGGCGGGAGCAACGTTTAAGGCGTCGAAAATCCGAGGCGGATTCCTTTCTAAACATAATAAACAAATCAGAAGTTGAAATACAACAAACAACTTCAGTATCTAAATGCCAGTTATACTCGACAGAGATAATAAAGCAGTGGGACACAATGAACAAGAAACTTAATAATATCAGAAACAAAAAACTTCTGGACGCAGCAAGTGCGTTATTGTAGTGAATTTTCATAAAAATGTTTTTAATAGCAAACAGTTTTTTTAAAGAAAGCAGTCATCAATCCATATAGTAGAAACAATGTGCCATGTTTCATCAAAATAACTTTATTGTTTGAAAATGTACAAAAATTTCCGAAAGTAAACTTAAATTGTTCCCGAAAAAACTGGTTTCCTGGTCAACCTTATAGGTTAATAGCAAATTGAGCTATTCAAATTTGAAGAATTTAATGAAAATTCACTACCATAATGCACTTGCTGCGTTACGAATTTATTTTCTTACAAAGATGTATTATATTTCGATGGAAAATGCAAAAATGCAATAACATAAGGCGTGTTCGGTTAAAAAAATATTTGAATCACCAACGACTTATAGGCTACCCTGTAATTGTGGAAATATTTTTTAAGATGTAGCTCAAGACACCCTATAATTAATGTATACAATTTTTTTCCGTAACTTGCATAATAACAGATATATTGAGCTTTAATGATTTTTTACGAAAATTCGACAAAAAAGATATACCATTAAACGATAAACTCTATAGCCAACACTAATGCCAAAGCATCAGAGAAAGGGTCTATTTGAAATGAATGTTCTGGGAACATTTTAGTAAAATGAAGGACAATGACGATTGAAAGTAAGACTTCAGGCTTTGTAAAACATTCTTCTTGAGACATTTTCTTTCCATAGCTCATATTAGTTTCAGGTTCATTGCCTAAATATTACCAATTCTAACGTTTTAAATCGCGACTTTGACGTTTTGAGGAAAACCAAATATATTCTTTTAAATGCCTGTAACTTTTTTGATCTTTAAGATATATAGCTAAATTTTGGTAGGTAGCTTACCTATAATGATATAAACCCGTGTACCAAATTTGGTTGCCCTTACTTTGTTAATTCTGAAGATATAATTTTTTTCGAATGAAAACTCAAAATTTTCCCGGAAAACTTGTCCGATTTTCTTGATTAACACAAACTTGTCCAAGCCATTTACAAAAGGAAGGTGTGTGCCAAATTTTATAAAAATCAGCCCATTATTTTTTGAGTTATCGGTGTGATTCCTTAGTTCAATTTTTAAAATATTTTACGATGCAGTTTATTTATATTTATATATATATATATATATATATATATATATATATATATATATATATATATATATATATATATATATATATATATATATATATATATATATATATATATATATATAAACATATAAAAATTGAAACTGACCCCGGATATGGGTTCTAGGGGTCCTAGTTCGCGCTCATTTGCAAAAATTTTTTCGAAATTCAAAAGTCGGGATTTCACCCTAGTGAGTTTTTTCTACGAAAATTCACTAAAAGAAATCCGTGAAAAATAGGTCGATATTATTGAACAAATATAAAACTCTGGACGCAGCAGGTGCGTTATGGTAGTGAATTTTCATTAAATTGTTTTTATTGCAAATATGTGTGTTTTCTTTCTATATAGTAAAAACAATGTGCCATGTTTCATAAAAATAACTTTATTGTGTGAAAATGTAAAAAAATTCCAAAAGTAAACTTAAAGTGTTCCCGGAAAAACTTGTTTCTTGGTCAAACTTATAGGTTAATAGCAAATTGGGCTATTAAAATATGAAGCATTTGATCAAAATTCGCTACCATAACGCACTTGATGCATCCAGATTTTCTTTTCTTACAAACATGCATTATATTTCGATGGAAAATGCAAAAATGCAATAATATAAGGCGTGTTTGATTAAAAAAAAAAAGAAAATTTGTATCACCAACGACTTATGGGCTACCTGTGATTGTAGAAATATTTTTTTGTAGCTCAACCCTATAAATAATATATACAACCCTATAAATAATATATACATTTTTTTTCATATCTTGTATAATAACGGATATATTGTGCTTTATTGATTTTTTACGAAAATTCGACAAAAATTATATACCATTAAACGATAAACTCTATAGCTAAGACTACTGCCAAGCATCATAGAAAGGGTCTATTTGAAAAGAATTTTGTGGAAACATTTTAGTAAAATGAAGGACAATGACGGTTGAAACTAAGACTTCAGGGTTTGTAAAACATCCTTCGTAGGACATTTTATTTCCATAGCCCGTATTAGATTCAAGTTATTTGCCTAAATGTTGCCGATTTTGACGTTTTAAATCGCAACTTTGACGTTTTGAGGAAAACCCCAATTTATTTTTCTTTAAATGCCTATAACTTTTTTGTCTTTTGACCTACATAGCTAAATTTTGGTAGGTATCTTACCTAAAGGAATGTAAACCCGCGTACCAAATTTGGTTGCCCTTACTTTGTTAATTTAGGAGATATAAATTTTTTTCGAAAGAAAACACAATTTTCCAGGAAAACCTGGGCAGATTTTCCTGGCTAACAAACTTATCCAAGCCATTTGCAAAAAGAATTTATTCACCACATTTAATCAATCAAAATATATATATATATATATATATATATATATATATATATATATATATATATATATATATATATATATAAACATATAAAAATTGAAACTGACCCCGGATATGTGTTCTGGGGGGCCTACTTAGCGGTCATTTAAAGAAATTTTTTCAAAATTCAAAAGTCGGGATCTCCTCATTAGTGAATTTTTTTAAGAAAATTCACTAAAATAAATGGATATGATAATAGCTCAGAAAAACTCATTATCCAAGATCAAGCTACCTCCATTAGAGATTCCCTTTTCACTGAAGAACATGAAAAGTCGATGTGTGAAGAAGTTTTATTGAAGAATTTTTGAGTCTCTGAAGACATTTTTCAAGAAACTACCCAAACTACCCAGACTGAACCAAATGGGAGTTATATAGTGTAAATGCCAGTCACTGAAAATGAGTAACTCATAGATACATTGGCACAGAAATTGCCTCGTTTTTTGCAACACATTGGTTATTATTATCTGAATAACCACATTTTTCAAAGAAAAGTCAGACGTTTATAACGCATTTGCTATTATAATCAATAGTAAATTAAGTTATAATATTTCTACAATTTTTATCGACAAATTCGCTAAAACATAAAACATTGTGCAACTCAAAGAGAATAATCCTAATGCTGCTGTATTAGAAATGAGCTCATAAAATATGTAATTTTTTTAACTAGTTAATTATCTCAAGGTCTTTCAATGGAAATTTTGTTTGTTCTCATTAGAGAGAACTGATTTTCATTAAATCTTTTGCAAATCAACAAGAAACCGACAGAAAAACATCATTAATATGTATAGAGTGATTTTGAAGATCACACATAAAGACATACATGATACTGAGTCATCTAGTTCCATTACATATACACCATTAAAACATAAGATCATATTTATTTTCATACATTCACCAGGTGTACCTATATGATTATTTGAAAATTGTTATAAAAAGCAGCCTACCATTATATTAACATTACGATAAACCGGAATATATATTTGTTATCTTCTTTACCTGATTCTATAATTGTGTTATTTCATCTTAATATTAGTTATGCTTATGTGGTGATTAAGGAACGGATATTCTGATACATTCACCGTCATGACCACATATGCCATTAAAAATGTAATTAAAACATTATTAGTGAATTTTCTTTAAAAAATTCACTAATGAGGAGATCTCGACTTTTGAATTTTGAAAAAATTTCTTCAAATGTGCGCTATTTAGGACCCCTGGAACCCAAATCCGAGGTCGGTTTCAGACTTTATATGTATATATATATATATATATATATATATATATATATATATATATATATATATATATATATGTTTATATATTTATGTGTCACACTTATAACTAAAAAAATAATGGACTGATTTTGATAAAATTAGGTGAGTACCTTCCTTTCGCGAGTGGCTTGGATAAGTTCGTTAGTCAGGAAAATCCGCCGAGGTTTTCCCGGAAAATTTTGTGTTTTCTTAATTAACAAAGTAAGGGTAACCATTGGTACGCGGGTTTATATCATTATAGGTAAGTAGTTACCTACCAAAATTTACCTCTGTAGGTTAAAGGACAAAAAAGTTACAGGCATTTAAAGAAAAATTAATTTGGATTTTCCTCAAAACGTCAAAGTCGCGATTTTAAACGTCAAAATTGGTAATATTTAGGCAATGAACCTGAAAATAATATGAGCTATGGAAGGAAAATGTCTCAAGATAAATGTTTTACAAAGCCTGAAGTCTTAGTTTCAACCGTCAATGTCCTTCATTTTACTAAAATATTCCCAGAAAATTCATTTCAAATAGACCCTTTCTCTGATACTTTGGCAGTAGTGTTGGCTATAGAGTTTATCGGTTAATGGTGTATCATTTTTGTCGAATTTTCGTAAAAAATCTTTAAAGCCCAATATATCCGTTATTATGCGAGATACGGAAAAAAATTGTATACATTAATTATAGGGCGTCTTCAGCTACATCTTAAAAAACTATTTCTACAATTACAGGGTGGCCCATAAGTCGTTGGTGATTCAAATTTTCTTTCTTAGGGAATTTTCTTTAAAAAATTCACTAATGTGGAGATCCGTGTTTCTATATATATATATATATATATATATATATATATATATATATATATATATATATATATATATATATATATATATATATATATATATATATATATATATATATCGTACCGATAACTCAAAAAATAATCGACCGATTTTGAACAAATTTGGTGAGTACCTTCCTTTTGCAAGTGGCTTGGATATGTTCGTTAGCCAGGAAAATCGGACAAGGTTTTCCCGGAAAATTTTATGTTTTCTTTCTAAAAAAATTCATATCTCCGGAAATAACTAAGTGAGGGCAACCAAATTTGGTACGGGTATTTGTATCATAAAGAGTGAACCATTTAGGTCTTTAAGTTTAAGGACAAAAAAGTTACGGGCAACTAAAGAAACAAATTTTGTGGTTTTCCTCAAAACGTCAAACTCGCACTTTAAAATGTCAAAATTGGCAATGTTTACGCAAAGAACGTGAAACAAATACGGATTGTGAAAAGAAAATGATGCCAGAAGAGTGTTCTGCGAACCCTCAAGTTTCAGATTCAACCGTCATTGCCCTTCATTTCACTAAACTATTTACAGAAAATTCATTTCAACTAGACCCTTTCTCCGATGCTTTGGCTGTCGGTTTAGTTAAGTTGATGCTTTCGCTGTAGGTTTAGTGAAGTTTATGATTTAACGGTCTATAATTTTTAGTTAATTTTCGTTGAACAAATTCGTTACTATATTTTAGCATTTTTTATCGAAATATGATGCATGCTTGTAAGAAAAAAATCTGGACGCAGTAAGTGCGTTTAGGTAGCAAATTTTCATTCTAATATTTAACTTTATTTTCGGAAAATTTTTGTATGAACGCAGCAAGAGCGTTTTGTTTGCGAATTTTCATTAAATGTTTCAAATTTCAATAACTCAATTTGCTATTAACCTAAGGTTCATTGGCTAGGAGACCAGTTTTCTCGGAAACATTTAAAGTTTATTTTCGGAAAATGTTTGTACATTTTCAAATAATTATTTTGATAAAATATGGTACATTGTTCATACTATATAGGTTATACCGGTAACCAAATTGATGCCTGCTCGCATTAGAGCGATATATTTGTAATTAAAAACATTTTAATGAAAATTCACTTCCATAACGCACTTGCTGCGTCCAGAGTTTTTTCTGTTTCTGTTAAACATTGTTTGCATTATATGAAATTTTTCGATTAATAATATATGCCATACTACATGGCTGTGATTTATGGCATCGTACCTCATGTTTTTCAGCCAACCACAAAACATATTTTCAGTATTTTTGGTTGTTTTTTTGACCCATCATATATGATCTATTTCCAACAGCGAACAACGGTCAGGTTGCCAGTTCATATGAAAACATTTTTATAATTCCTATCACAGCTCTTCGCTTTACGTGTTTTTCAATTGAAAATATTTTCCTGTGGTAGGCACTTTGAAAAATGTCCATCTATAACCACAACTTAGAGACTTCCGAAGCTGATCACAATATTATTCTTCAGCCCAAAATGCCATGAATTTAAAGAGTTAAAAATGTTGCATGATGTTACCTAGAGATAATATTTTACAGTTAGCTTAAATGTACTAGTAAAAAAAATTAAATCATACATTTTAACCTGATTTTATATTGATAAAAGTTAAATTCATTAAGTAGGGTTCGTTGGTTGGCATATATAAGGAGGAAACATGCAAAACGCATTTTGTCCAATATTGTAAACTTACAGGAAACAGAAAAAACTGTGGTAGCATAACTATAGATGCTATTTAAATCGGATTTCTTTCTAAAAATAGAAAATAAATCAAAGATATTTGCTTTGAAAACTAACACAAGAAAGTTTACCCCTGAATTACTAACACAAAAAAATAGTTAGGACAAAATGCAATTTGAATGTCAATAGTGGAGAAACTGCCTTTTGCAAGTCTTTAGATTTTTTATCAGTACGTACAAACGAGAAAATAATTCTAAAACCCAATATAATAGTTAACAAGTGCTTTATTGAAGAAATCATAACATTTTTTTAACAGATATTAAAGAAAAAACGCAATTTTTAATTCTTATGCTCATTAATTAAGTAACTTTTTATACAAAATTTACTGCTTTAATATCATCACATTCACACAACATTTCGGCGTTGTCATCGTCATTCAGATCATTTTCTTTATCGACGAATTCAGAAAAGATTATAACCATCCAAGTCAATTCCGGATCCACAGTGCTCCAGTTTACACCTGATAAAGAAGTCAGCAGCATTTTGATGCTGTCTATTTTTTATTTTATGACCCAGACGTATATCAGGGATTTGAATTTGATCTAAATGTTTTCATGGTTTTATAAGGGTTTCAGCCTTTTTGGATATGTCGTCATTCCTGTATTAAGTTTCTGTTTTTACTAAAATTGTATCACCAGGGTTTCCCCT
>OZ023270.1:54226035-54251035 GCA_964006375.1 Tillus elongatus
TTAACATTATTTAGTAAATGTTCACTTTATGACCCGCGCGGGCATAAAGACAAATAATTTTTGTTTAACTTATTTAATAACCTTTATTAAGGAAATTACAAATAATGGAATAAAAGCGATATGTGAATATTAAATTAACATTATTTAGTCGAATTAACACAAGATATGCAGTTCTGAAAAGATCCGGTGATAGTTAGGTTGTCTTCAACAAACGGTGATTCATGTTTCATTGTTTGGGTATCATGTTTCTGTGTTCATTGTCGTAGGCGTCTTTAGACTTCTTCGGTAATTAACCTTGAGTCGCCTTTTCAGCTTTTTTTATAATTTCATCCGGAATTTCAGAAATTGCATTCATTCTGAATTAAATTTGACACATATAAGCTAACATTAATGTTTGAAAATATGTACCTAGCAACAATAGTGTACTACTAAAATATTAATTTACATTATGGATGCAATAACGAACTAGAATGACATAAAAGTTTGTATACACCGCTGGTATAAATATAGATGTATGCCATCGAGCGACTTACAAACCCTCGGGCCGGAAGCCCTCGGCAGTCGCTCTCAGGGTATAAACATCTATTTATACTCTTGGTACATAAATAACTATAAGATTAAACCAATTAAAAAGGGGAATAAAGCGGAGTATTTACGAATCATCGGGCGTATGTGTCTGGTTTGGAAGAAAATATTGTGGTCAATCGAGGTGTTTTTGGGAATATGTAAAGCGTAGTAGGAATACATATGACAGGTTGTCTGAAATAAATGTTGGCAATGAAGTTTTACGTGATAGTAAGAGTATAGCTGAGGCCAAGGGCTGCAATGCTATCGGGGCGGCAGAGCCGCGGACGAGCCCTGAGGAAAAAAAGAGTATAGCTGAGGGATTGGTTGGGAATTTCTCTTCAATATATACAGAATCAGAATATGATTGGGACACGTCCACGTTTCTTAGCGAATTTCGGAATGTATCGGTTGGTGGGATATTGATTTGCTTCATATTGAGAAAATCACGCCTAGAGACGTTGAAGAAGCCACCAAAAAATTTGAAACTTTGGGTGCTATGTGTGTTGATATTCTCTCGTGTGTGATTTGGGGTGAATTTTTAATCGGAGCCCTATGTATGTGTTTAATCTAATTCTAGTGAAATACCAGTATCCCTCACTATAGAAAATTATCCAAGTTATTTTTGTTTGTAAGTCTGTCGTATAGACCAATCTCGATATTATGCAATTTTTACAAAACTTTTGAGAGTATTTTCATTCTAACGTATTCTCACATGTACATCATCTGATCTCAGACTAACAGCATGGATTTCTACCGTGCAGGTATACTGCTACCAATCTTGCTCTTTTGCCTCAGGCGGCAAGCGAGGCAATCAATACTGGTGGTCAGCTGGGCCATATATTCCACTTCTCAGAAGGCATTTGATAAGGTGGACCACAAAGTTATTTTGCAGAAGCTTTATATGTGTCGTTTTTATCTTGCTTTGGTTAAGTTGTATACATCTTATTTAACTGTAAAGACACAATATGTGGTTTATAGTGGAAGCCAGCCCCATTTGTTTTCGCCACCCTCTGGGGTACTTCAGAGGCCCCTATTGTTTTCTATTAGTGAATTTTCTTAATGAAAATTCACTAAAAAGTCTGGACGCAGCAAGTGCGTTATGATAGTGAATTTTCATAGAAATAATCTGTCACCAAATATTTTTTTTAACTTTTTTACCTGTAACATAGAAATCTATGTTGGTATGTAGTTTCCTTTTAATGTCACAAACTTGTGTGCCAAATTTGGTTACCATAGCTTTATTATTTCCGAAGATATAATTTGTTTCCGAAAGAAAACGTAAAATTTTCCGGGAAAACCTGTGCAGATTTTCCTGCCTAACGAACTTATCCAAGCCACTTATGAAAGGAAGGTACTCACTAAACTTATCAAAATCGGTCCATTATTTTTTGAGTTATCGGTGTGATACACACACATACACACACCCACATTATATATATATATATATATATATATATATATATATATATATATATATATATATATATATATAGTGTGTAAAAGCCAAATTCATTATTTCGGTTACTGTACATTTTTATAAAAAATCCCGAAACCCGTCAAATTTTAATTATAAATTGACATTTTCAACGTGAAAACGCGATTCCTACCTTCAACCCCCTTCGAATGATAGGTATAACCCCCAATTTTTTAAAGGAGAAGTATAGGCTTCTGACATGTCGTTTGAAAGGTCTGCTCATTTTCTATTCAAAAATGTTATCGTTTTCAAGTTTATTGCAACAATTAAAATAAAAAAAATTATGTGGTTACCGAAATTCGCTACAATACAATGAAAAACTAAAATGTAATGTGAAATGTAATAAAATGTAAAACACTAAAAAGAACTATGAATGTCAATAAAGTAGATGTTGAAAATGTTCACCGTCAACTTCTTAAATAAAACTGTCTTCTAACATTATTTAACATATCAGGCGTGATCGACCTAATCGCAACCGTTATTCGTTCTTTTAAGTCATTTAAATCAAAAGGTTTAGTTTTGTATACGATGCTCTTCACATATCCTCATAAAAAGAAATCTAATAAGGTAAGATCAGGTGATCGCGCTGGCCATTCTATCGATCCTCGCCTCCCTATCCACCGATTGGGAAATATTGCATCGAGGTACTGCCGGAAATTGAGTTGGTAATGTGGTGGTGCTCCATCCTGCTGAAACTATATCGTATTCACTGGAACTTGGGGGTTTCCTGGATCAGGATCTAAATTTGCCAAAGTTGGAATAACATCATTTTGAAGTAGTGACAAATAATTATCGCCATTCAAATTACCCTCAATGAAAAAGGGACCAATGATATGGTTTCCAACAATCCCTGCCCAAACATTAACCTTCTGAGGGTATTGCGTGTGTTCTTCTCTCATCCAGTGATGATTTGTCGTTGCCCAGTAGCGACAATTTTGCCGATTAGCATGACCGTTAAGTGAAAAAGTGCACTCATCAGAAAACATAACGTCTTCTAATTGGATAATATTGTTATCCAACTTGTCCATCATTCGCTCACAAAAATAAGTTCTCCTATCAAAATCGTTTTCCGTGAGTTCCTGAGTAGGTATCATTTTATAGGGATGCATTTTATTTTCTTTTAATATGTTAACTATCGATGCATGGCTAACATTAAATGTAGTGGATGCCTGTCTAGCCGATGTATGTGAGTTTTCCACAAATTCAAGCATCACATCTAATTTGATTTCATCACTCAGTGCATTGGCTGTTTTTCTATCTGCTTTACATGACCAAACTCGCGAAACTGCTTCTCTATTTTACTAATTGTTCCTTGGGATATAGACGGTAAATCATGAAATTTCTCATGAAATAGGCGAGTTACTTCATGTTGTGTTCGGGTTTTATCTCCGTAACCAATCATTTGTATAACTGTATGCATTTCCGTTAATCTAACCATTTTTCAGAATTGAAGTTAACGAAATTCAAACTAAAATTATAATACTCACAATTTAAATGACAACTTATAATTACAAAACAATTTGCTTAGGCGTTTTAAACAAACTAACATTCCCTCGGAAATGCTTTAATGTATTTTTAATGAATACAATGTAAAAAGCACATTACTATGGTTTTTGCTTACTTTCTTATCTCCAAGACCTAAACGGGAAATAAGTCTTGAGTATACCAATTACAATATTGTTATAATTTTTGAGTATTTTATAGCGAATTTCGGTAACCACATGATTCTATTTTATTCTATCTTAATTGTTGCAATGAACTTGAAAACGATAACATTTTTGAATAGAGAATGAACAGGCCTTTCAAACGACAAACCACAACCCTATACTTGCCTTTAAAAAATTGGGGATTGTACCTGTCATTAGAAGGGGGGATGAAGATAGGGGTCGCATTTTCACGTTGAAAGATATCAGTTTATAATTTAAATTTGACGCGTGTTTCGGGATGTTTTATAACAATGTACAGTAAGCGAAATAATGAATTTATTCCATTTGGCTTTTACACACACTATATATATATATATATATATATATATATATATATATATATATATATATATATATATATATATATATATATATATATATATATATATATATATATATATATATATATATATATAAATTGAAACTGACCCTGGATATGGGTTCTAAGGTCCTAGTTCGCGCTCATTTCAAAAAATAATCAAAATCAAAAGTCGGTATCCCCACTTAGTGAATTTTTCTAAGAAAATTCACTAAAACTATTTTGGCAATTGAAACATTCAGTAAAGTGACTTTTCGAGGTAAAAGAAGAGATTAGACTGAAAATTATTGCGTTATGGCCTTTAGTACAGGCAATAGAGAATTTTTTTCTGCATTAAACTACAGGAGTTATTTTTTTTTGATAGATAGGTTCAGAATTACGTACTGAATGTAAAAACACAAAATCTTTACAAGTTAGGAGAGCGGAAGTGCCGCCATTTTGAGAAAAACCGTTTCGACCTATATCTCCGTAACCGTGCACTTTAGACCAAAAATGCTAATGACCTTTATTGTAGATAATTGCATTTCTCATCTTTTTTGTTAATTTTTTTTTGTATCACTCACCGTTTACAACTTACACGACTATTAGCATTCATTTATTGACTTTTTCTTTGTTAATAATTTTTAAAAAAGAAAATGCTTATAACTTAACTTTTCAATCGACAAATTTTCTAGAACTTTGACTTAAAACTTTTTTTTCTAAAATTATTATTAGTGCATTTTCTTTAAAAAAATCACTAATGAGGAGATCCCCACTTTTGAATTTTGAAAAAAATATATTGAAATACGCGCTAATTATGTTCCCTAGAATACATATCCGGGGTCATTTATAATTTATATGGAAGTTAATTGCACTTGTTGATATAAAATCCATACGTAAACATTTAATATACTTTATTATTTCACTAACTGAATAAACTACATAAAACAATCACAAACAGTACATAACAGATAACTGACCGAGCGTGGAGAGACGTATCTTCACTGTATCGGTTGGTAGCGAGGAGAGAGAGAGAGAGAGAGAGAGAGCCCTGGTGTCTCTTATATAGTAGTTCTTGACAGCTTGCTGTCGAATAACGTAACGCAACGTTTAGCTGTCAAGAGAAACACAGAGTAGTGTTGACGGAAACACTGCGGTCGGAACCACCGCCACATACTCCCCTCTCAGTGGCAACGCTATTAGTTCAAGTATCTTCGTGGAAATCGAACTCTACGTCCATGGCGTGTCGTTTGAACGGGAACTTCACTGTCACTTTCAGTTTCACTAGGTGTTGGACTTTCACTGTCACTTTCAGTTTCACTAGGTGTTGGACTTTCACTGTCACTGTCAGTTTCACTAGGATGTCTCTGAGGCTGGAAAGTTGTCTGTTCGTTATCACAAAGAATGAATGCGGGTTTAAGACGGTCAACAGAAATTGTCTCTTCTCTGTGTGATTTCTTGATTTTGAAGACTTTGTCAGTTCGGGATAACACTTCAAAGGGGCCGTCATAAACTGGTTCGAGAGTTTTTCGCGGAATATCAATGCGAACAAAAACAAAAGGAGCTTCCATAAGCTTAGGATGGACAAATACCTTTTTTGCAGTATGATGTTTAAAAGGTACTGGTCGAAGTTTCCTTATGTCTTCTTTCAGCTGAGATATAAGTGGTGGAACATCATGAGCTTGTGTGCTGTTGAAAAAGTCGGTGGGAAGTTTGATTGATTCTCCGTAGACTATTTCAGCGGGTGTTGAGCGATATTCTGGAATTATGTACGATCTGAGTCCTAGTAACACAATTGGCAATTTAGCGACCCAGTTTTCGTCCATATGAGCTTTCAAGGCCTGTTTCAGAACTCTATGCCATCTCTCGATTACACCATTTGCTGCTGGGTGGTAAGCTGTGGTCTTGATGTGGTCTGCACCTAGTGTTTTAGTGAGGTGTGTGAAAAGGTGGCAATCGAATTGTTTACCTCTGTCTGTGGTGATGTATTGCGGAACACCGAAACGAGAGATCCAGCATGATAAAATAGTGTTCGCTACTGTTTCTGCTGTAATATCTGACAATGGAATTGCTTCGGGCCATCGAGAAAATCTGTCTATTATTGTTAACAGATAGCGTTGACCTTGTGATGCTGGTAATGGTCCTACAATGTCAACATTTATATGCGAGAATCTTCTCATGGCTGGGGTGTATTGTCCAATGGCACTGAAAGTGTGTCTCCATATCTTGACTTTCTGGCAGGGAATGCAAGTTTTAGACCAAAGAGATACATCGCGTTTCAATTTGGGCCAACAAAATCTATCCTGGACCAGATCGACTGAAGCTGATATGCCTGGGTGAGATAAATTGTGGATAGAATCGAAAATCTTTCGGCGAAATTTGATCGGAATGAATGGGCGAAGTTTCTTTGAAGAAGAATCGCAAATAAGATTCAATCCGTTGTCAAGAGGCATGTTTTGAAATTTGTATGAGGAAGATTTAGACTGCAGAAGGTGTTTGAGTTCCTCACAAGATGACTGAGCTTGCGCAATTTCCTGGAGTGACACAGTGGAAGAAAGTGAAATTGTTTCAATGCGAGAACAATAGTCTGCGGGAATGTTTGTAGGACCTGGTATGTAGCGAATGTCTGTGGTAAATTGACCTAGGAAGTCTAAATGTCGTAGTTGCCTTGGAGATGCTTTATCGACGCGTTGTTCAAAAGCGTATGTCAAAGGTTTGTGGTCCGTATAAATGGTGAAATGGCGACCTTCTAGGGTATATATAAAGTATTTAACTGCCTGATAAGCGGCTAAAAGTTCGCGATCGTAGGTGCTGTAAGATTTTTGGGCTGAAGTAAGCTTTTTAGAGTAGAAACCTAGGGGTTCTAGTGTTTGATCACGTAGTTGTTGGAGGGAAGCGCCTACGGCATAATCAGAAGCATCGACATGGAGAATCAGTGGTAGCGAAGAAGACGGATGAGCTATTAGTGTAGCGTTTTTTAGTGCCTCTTTCAAACGTTTGAATGCTTCTCGAGTCTGAGGAGTCCACTCGATTTTACGTTTGTCGCGTTTTTTGGGATTCTGGCAGAGGTCGAATAGTGGTTGCTGAATTTCCGCAGCACGTGGAAGAGAACGACGGTAGAAATTTATGAGACCTAGAAATCTTCTGAGTTTTTCAATGGTATCGGGAAGAGGTAGGTCGGTAATAGCTTTGATGCGTTCAGGAAGTGGAAATAATCCAGATTTATTTACACGAAAACCTAAAAATGAAATTTCGGCCACTCCGAATTCACATTTAGATGAATTGATACGGATGCCGTTGTCTTGAAGTGTCTGAAAAAGTTTTGCTAGATGCTCTTGATGTTCTTTTTCAGAGGCTGATGCAACGAGAATATCGTCAAGATAGGAGTAGGCAAAGTCAAGATGTCTTAAAATTGAATGTAAATATCTTTGAAATGTTTGTGCTGAATTACGAAGGCCAAATGGGGTTTTGACAAATTCGAATAACCCAAATGGAGTTATGACTGCTGTTTTGGGAATATCTTGAGGTGCTACTGGGATATGATGGAAAGCGCGAATGATATCTAATTTTGAAAAAATACGTTTGCCTTCTAACTGGGCATTAAAATCCTGCAAATTTGGAATGGGATATTTGTCTGGGATTGTTTTAGCGTTTAGTGCTCGGTAATCCCCACATGGTCTCCATGAGCCATCCTTTTTTTTGCACCATGTGGAGGGGGCTTGACCATGGACTTTTGGAGGGTCTACAAATTCCCAAGTCCATCATGTGCTGGAATTCTAGCTTTGCTTGAGCTAGCTTTTCCGGGGGCAATCTTCTAGCTTTTGCACTGACAGGTGGTCCTTCCGTACTTATAGTATGGAAGAACTCAACCTCTGGAAGGTTGCTAGAAGAAGTTTCCTTAAACAGGTCAGGAAATTGTTGTAGCAATTTGAAGTACTGGTGTGTCGGGTCTACGAGATGAATTTTAGAATTAAATCCTGGTGGTGGGTTAGCACCGGCCTTAGAGAGGTTTGTCTTTGTATCGATTAAACGTCTATGTTTCATATCTACAAGTAAAGCAAACTCTGCTAGAAAATCAGCGCCTATAATTGGTTGCTTGATATCGGCAAGTGTGAAGGGCCAGCAGAACCTACGGCGTAAACCTAGATCCAAATCTAATAATTGTTCGCCATAGGTATGAATAGGGGTCCCGTTTGCAGCATACAAGGTACGTTTCGATTGAAATTTCCGTTGGTCGTGAGTGGGTGGAATAACTGAAATATCCGCTCCAGAGTCGATTAGAAATTTCATATTGGAGCGTCTATCAAAAATAAAAAGGCGGCGTGTTAGGTGGCTCTCGTCTCCTGCCGCGTGGAGGGAGTGCCTTATTAGTTTTCCGACACATGTTTTGCTTTGAAATTGCAAGGTTGGATGCAACGTTTGGCCCTGTTGCCAAATCGTTCATGATACCAACACGTGGAGGTTGCGGAATTTGCGGTTATGGAATTTCGAGAAAGCTTGGGTTTTTCTCGGGAGGTAGATCGGGAACGCGTTCGCAATTCGTTGACTGATGCTGTTAGCTTCTCTAATTGCGCTTCTAATTTGGCTAGCTTGTCGGGCTCGCGTGACTGAATTTCAGCCACGTTGTATTTATCTCCGGAAAATTCCACGATTTTGTCTGCTGTAACCGACAAATTTTCTAGAGAATCGTTGCTCAAAGCCAAAATTGAACGAACGTTGACTGGTAAACGTTGTAGAAATAAAATTTTAAGGAAATTTTCACCAATCTGACTACCGGCTAAAAACTTCATTTCGCGTAAAAGTTGCGATGGTTTTCTGTCGCCTAATTCTAATTCTGTTAAAAGTTTATTTAGTTTGCGACTATCGGACTCTTCAAATTCTAATAAAAGACGTTTCATTAGATCTGAATAGGGGGTTGATGATAATGGTTGGGTTAAAAAATCTGAAATTGACTCTGCGACATCAGGATCGAGTATAGCGAGTACATGACTGAATTTTGTCTTTTCAGAACTGATCTGCGATATATCAAACTGGGCGTCAACCTGCATTTGCCAGATTTTCACGTTACGTCTCCATATAGGAGGTAATTTTATTGCAACCCTTGCCATGATATTGCTGCTTGAAGAATCTTCGGCCATTGTGAAAAAAATCAGATAATTTTTAAATTAGAAAAGACTGACCTGTTTAGATATTCGTTTTCTGTAGGCATGAGCACGTGCGTGGAAGTTAGGCGACGTCGGCTGGAACATCAGGCTGGGCATCTTCGGCTTGCGGCACGGGGTCACCAATATGGAAGTTAATTGCACTTGTTGATATAAAATCCATACGTAAACATTTAATATACTTTATTATTTCACTAACTGAATAAACTACATAAAACAATCACAAACAGTACATAACAGATAACTGACCGAGCGTGGAGAGACGTATCTTCACTGTATCGGTTGGTAGCGAGGAGAGAGAGAGAGAGAGAGAGAGAGCCCTGGTGTCTCTTATATAGTAGTTCTTGACAGCTTGCTGTCGAATAACGTAACGCAACGTTTAGCTGTCAAGAGAAACACAGAGTAGTGTTGACGGAAACACTGCGGTCGGAACCACCGCCACAATTTATATATATATATATATATATATATATATATATATATATATATATATATATATATATATATATATATATATATATATATATATATATATCACCGATAACTCAAAAACTAATGGGCAGATTTTGATTAAATTTGGTGAATACCTTCCTATTGTAAGTGGCTTGGATAAGTTTGTTATCCAAGAAAATCGGCGCAGGTTTTCCCGGAAAATGTTTTGTTCTCTTTCGAAAAAAATCATATCTCCGGAAATAACAAAGTAAGGGCAACCAAATTTGGTACACAATT
This sequence comes from Tillus elongatus, assembly GCA_964006375.1. NCBI lineage: Eukaryota > Metazoa > Arthropoda > Insecta > Coleoptera > Cleridae > Tillus > Tillus elongatus. Next base: position 54,235,972 of record OZ023270.1, read on the forward strand.
TTATGTCATTATAGGTAAATTAGCTACCAAAATTTAGATCCGTAGGTTTAAATACAAAAAAGTGATAGGCATTTAAAGAAAAATAAATTGGGGTTTTCCTCAAAACGTCAAAGTCGCGAATTAAAACGTCAAAATTGGCAACATTTACGCAAAGAACCTGAAACTAATATAAGCTATGGAAAGAAAATGTCTCAAGAACAATGTTTTACAAAGCCTGAAGTCTTAGCTTCAACCGTCATTGTCCTTCATTTTACTAAAATATTTCCAGAAAAATTTGTCGATTGAAAAGTGCAACATTTAACGCGTTATAACTTTAAAAATATTGATTTTAGAAAAAAAAGTTTTGTTCTCTTTCGAAAAAAATCACATCTCCGGAAATAACAAAGTAAGGGCAACCAAATTTGGTACACAATTTTATGTCATTATAGGTAAATTAGCTACCAAAATTTAGATCCGTAGGTTTAAATACAAAAAAGTGATAGGCATTTAAAGAAAAATAAATTGGGGTTTTCCTCAAAACGTCAAAGTCGCGAATTAAAACGTCAAAATTGGCAACATTTACGCAAAGAACCTGAAACTAATATAAGCTATGGAAAGAAAATGTCTCAAGAACAATGTTTTACAAAGCCTGAAGTCTTAGCTTCAACCGTCATTGTCCTTCATTTTACTAAAATATTTCCAGAAAAATTTGTCGATTGAAAAGTGCAACATTTAACGCGTTATAACTTTAAAAATATTGATTTTAGAAAAAAAGTTTTTAGTAAAAATTGCAGAAAATTTGTCGATTGAAAAGTTAAGTTATAAGCATTTTATTTTTTAAACAATTATTAACAAAGATATAGGTAAAAAAGTCAATAAATGAATGCTTAGAGTCGTAAAAGTTGTAAACGGTGAGTGATACAAAAAAAATTAACAAAAAAGATGAGAAATACAATTATCTACAATAAAGGTCATTACCGTTTTTGGCCTAAAGTGCACGGTTATGGAGATAGAGGCCGAAACGGTTTTTCTCAAAATGGCGGCACTTCCGCCTTCCTAATTTGTAAGGATTTTGTGTTTTTATATTCAGTGCGTAATTCTGAACCTATCTATTAAAAAAAAATAACTCCTGTAGTTTAGTGCATTATGGACAAGGGTAACGGGCTCCTCTATTGCCTGTACTACTTTGCTAGAGCGTCTTAAAGACCGATGAAATACAATACAGTAGTGCTATTTATTGGTTTATTGTTTTCATATTTTTTTTGCATGGGCATTTGGTTGCAGCTGATTACAATCATTTGCTGAACTTACGTTAACTCTTTGTGCCATTTGGGATAAATTGATTGCTCCATATATTTACTTTAACGGCCGACAATATAGTTAGCAGATCTTTAATTTGCGAACAAAATATTAAGAATTAGTAATAGTTAATATACATATTGGTAATTTATATTCTGCTTCCTATAAAATTAACCTTATCTTGCGTAGGTGGAATTAACAGAACAGTTTATCGCTAAGAATATTTGACTATCTTCCGCTATAAAATTATCACAGATAAATTAGACAAAATACCACTAAACTAATTTAAGTATTCAACGACCTTGGCAAATTTAACGGTTGCTAAACATATACAAACTAATTATGATAATGACACTCGTAAATAATTCACTGATTCTAAATGATATAAACACAATGATGCCACGTGTGAAAAATTGTTTCAAGCACGAAAAACTAGGTCTGATTTTGAGTAGGCCTCTTCATTACTTTTTCTTACTATTTTAATTTGTCTTACGCATATCTCAGAAGTTTTTGCTATTTTTGGAGCTAATACTAAGTGTTCAGATCTCATAACCTGACAACTAAGCAGAAATAACAGACTAAAAAATACTCAGAAAACCAAAGACCTGGTACAATTGGCAACATTGGCTGTATTTACTTGAATTTTGTTTACTTAACTGGTGCTTAAAGTGTGAAAAGCTTCCACTGACTCCTTTGCAACGTGAAATTAAAAAGTCTGGACACAGCAAGTGCGTTATGGAACTGAATTTTCATAAAAATGTTTTTAATAGCAAATATGTCTCTTTAAGTGGCAGTATGCTTTTAATTTTAACTAATTCTAAATACTTAATCTTTTCCCCAGTATCTTATAAAGGTCTTCTTTTCCGTATTTGTAGTTCGAATCAATTTTTACTGTGATTTTTAATTGTTCTAAAGTGACAATAATATTTATCGTGGTTATGGCAGTTTTCATCTTAACGAATGGCAGATTATTAGATACTGCTACTTTATGATGATCACTGATTCCTGTCGACAAAAGGACATAAAAAAATTGAGTTCACTATTAATCATGAATTTATTTCATAGGCTCAGCCAGAGAAGCAGGCCGCCTATTCGCCTATGATACTATTAAAGCACATAAATAGGCTGCCAACCTACTTATTCATTGTTGTATCTGTTGTATGTCTAACTCAACATATTACCGGCCAATGTCAGAAAGTAAATATTACTTGAGTCTCCTGAAATACTAGATCCATTTAATTAAATATATTTTTGTATTTGTATCTTGTTTTTTAATGTCGGCCAAATTCCTGCGACTATCCCCAATCACCGACGCCAGGGAGCAGTTTCTTGTAACTATTCTGGAAGTTTTGCCAAACCCCTAACTTTCTGTAAGAAGGGAAGGAATATTTAACGTGCCCAAAATCGCATGGTACACAGGATCAAGGAAACGTGGAGACATTCAACTTCCTTGGAGACAATGTCACAACCTCGATTTGTGTTAATTTACTGTATGTAGGTACTGAAAAATAATTTCACGTCTTGCTGCTAATCGAACCCTGGCTGTTGGCTCCAGAGTCACACGTACTTACCACTGAACCACCGAGGCTGCAATTTAATTAAAACATGGTAATTTAATTCAAGACAATGAAATTTTAAATTGAGAGTTGAAGCTTTCACAATCCATATGGCATGCCAAGGTAACGTGATTTGTGAAAATTTATTAAATTTTATAACGCAGCTTAAAGGTAGTTAACTATATTAGATGAGTTATGTGAGATAAATAGTTGAACTCGCAATTTTTTACACTATCTAATAAGGTCCCCATTAGAAACACACAAGTTAGCCATGGAAACTCAAATTTTAGTTGGGCAAGATAAATTCTAAGCCTGCCGTTTGATTGATCGTAACCAATAATTAGGGAGATACACCAGTCGATTTGATAAAATGTTAGATATCAAAGAAATAATAAGTGCAAGTTTTCATTTTTTCCAGGATATTTCAGGAATTATATGATCTTTTCAAAACGTGTCATCAGATTATGAATAAGCATAAAATGGAGTAGCTTTTTTGTAATTTGACTGACTGTGTATCTCTCATGGCTTAGTAGATCCTACCAGTGAGCCAGTTGAAAGTGGCCAACGTGTACCTACACACAATTTATAAAAATGGATGTATGTGTGTATATTTATTGGTATGTTCCAGCATAACTCTGGAATGCCAGGAGCTATTTTAAACAAACTTGGTCCACATATGACTTACTATCCGGAAAAAGACTGCAGGGGTGAGACACTCTTAGCACCCCTAAAAATAGGGTAGGGAGTGAGTAACATATGGAAATACCGATATAAGTGTGGATTCTATAGTTTTCGGAGTCGTTGAGAAGAATAATGACACTTCTGGTGACGTTTACAAATAATTTCCTTTTCCTTTCTAACTGAAGATTGGTATAAATAATATCCAACCAACACGGTGTAATCAGATAGGTTTAGGTTAGGTTGAGGTTAAATTGTAAGTGGGCTACAATGGTCCCTCCACTGCGACCTCAAGGTCGATTGTTACTCACGCCTAATTGAGTTATATTTCGCCCAACAAATCCAGCTTCCTACAGAGGTTGACAATCTTTGTGGGCAAAGTTGATCCAGATCTTCTGGTGCAAACTTTGTCTTGCCAAAGAGCAGGTGTCGTGTCCTGCCTGCGGTCGGACAGGAACATAACACGTGCTCTGATGTTTCGTCACCCTCCATACACAGCCGGCACTCAGTCCCTTGACCGAGACCGATTCGGTGCATGTGGTGACGCAAGCAGCAGTGTCCTGTATACAGGCCGACTAGAGTTCTCAGTTGTTGTCTGTTTAGCTCTAGAAATTTTTAGCCCTCGACTCTGAAAGGCCATTTATGAAGGCCTTAGAGTGTGCTAATCCTGGAAGATTTAGCCATGCTGGATTATTATTCTATCTGTCCAGGTCTTTAAGGTACGTTTTGCTGTGCATGATGCTATCCCCAGCACAGATTATAGTCCGAAAAGTTCTCCTGGGCATTTCCATCAAGGTCTGAGTGACCCGGTACCCAGACTAGCGACACCTCATTGTAGCTGCCTAGTTCGTTGAGAGCAGATTTACAGCTCCATACCGTTATTAAATTGCGAAGGTAGGAACCAAGTGCTTTTATTACAGCTTGCCTATCTGAATATATTTTTATCGAATTGTGTGTGCACTGGTTTTGTATAATTTCCCTTACACACATCTCAATGGCATACACTTGTGTCTGGTGTATGGTTGCATACTTTCCGAGGCTAGTTGATAATCTTGCCCCGGTGTTGCTCCCATATGCGCTGGATCCTGCCCCCTATCGGTTTTGGAGCCATCAGTGTGCGAGCAGAGATCGGTCCTCAATAGGGTCGTTTGGTTTCGTTCCCAGTCCTCCCTTTCGGGATGGACGGTCTGGAAAGACATATCTCTACTGATCTTTATAGGCATCAAGTCTGAGACCATTCCCAAAACCTCATGACTCTCAATGTCATCGGGGAGTCCGGACCCTCCCAAGCTAATTGCCTTCGGCATGCTGTCGGCTGTTTATTTTAATCTGTACGTTGTCCACCTAGCCTCCTTCTTCAGCCAGATGTGAAGAGGTGGAATGTTTAGGACTTCAAGATCAGCTGATGGAGCGGTGCTTAACGCACCAGTTATCATTAGTCAAGCTTGTCTCTGTAGTTGAGCCAGTTTGACCCGCGCGGTATCACGAAGTGCCACCAAACTATAGCTCCATATATTATCATCGGTCTGATGACCACTAGATAGAGCCAGTATATGTGTTATGGGATTGTCCCCCAGTTATTTCCACAGATTCTTCGGCATGTCTACAGGGACAGCTTGGCTCTGCGGATTACATTCTGTAACTGTCCATTTCAGTTAAGATTCTTATCTAGGGTACCCCCAGATATTTCGCTTGTTCCATAAATAGAATTGTTGCCCCGATAAGAATAGGTGGTTTTAATTTATCCAACCTTCTTCTTTTGGTCAATGGCACAATGATGGTTTTGCAACGAGGTGATAACGGTCTGGTTGTGAATCATGCTACCGATCCAGCCACAAATGGTAGGCTCCACCCCTCTAGCGATAGTGGCTTCGTAAAGGGAGTTAGGTAGTGCATTGTTGAATGCTCCTTCACTGTCAAGAAACGCAGCAATCGTCAACTCCTTGTTATCCAGGGAGTATGTGATTTTCTCAACAAGGTTATTGAGTGCTAACTCAGTAGATTTGTCAATTTGGTAGACATACTGGTAGGTATTGAGGGGGTTATTGTTTAAGATATTCCCCCTAATGTGCCCGTCCAGTATTTTTCCAATCCCTTCAGGAGGAATGATGTAACACTTAGGGGTCTGAGAGATTTGAGTAGGATGTCATTGCGTCCCAGTTTGGGAATATATACCCCCAGAATCACCGTCCAGCTGGAAGGAATATAGGTAGTTCCAAGCCAGACTGGCCCTATACAGCCTAATGGGGAATGGGAGGAGAGCCTCCAGTCCATTCTGTAGCAGGACCGGAATCACCCCCATCCTCCCATGGCGTCTTGAATCACTGAAAATGCTTCACAGCACTCCACCGCCGAGGCTGTAATTATTTTCCAAGCGACCCGTCAGTCTTCCCTTTGAGGGTATTTATATCGACTCCCGGCCGGCGGGATTTCTTCACTACTCAGGATCAGACAATCTGGGAAGTGTGTGTGTGTGTGTGTGTGTGCTAAAATCTAACGTTTCTTTCCGTGATCCTGTAAAGGAACCATCCGGTCGTTTTATCGAACCCAGTTCCTGGACACGGTCGCGTGAGAGAATCATGTGGATCCTGGCGCTGCTGGGCAAATTGGAAATATCCCCGCCGAACCTCCTCCAGGACTCCCTCTTTTTGTTCCTTATCTCCTTGTTGTAATGTGTTAGAGCGGATTTATAATGTTCCCAGTTGCCTGTAGTCTTAGCACGATTGAAGAGACATCGCACTTCTCTTCGTAGTTTTTCGAGGTTTTTGTTTCACCAAGTAGACCCTCGAACTGTCTTTTTTGTCTTTAGTGGATAGTTACCGTAATACGCTGAGATAATTGGATCCCTTACTTGTTTAGCAGAAATTTCTATCTTTTCACGATCCCTCACTGTGGGGATAGCGGACCCAAGTCGGGTTACGAGGGATTGCTTATAGCCCTCCCAATCCGCCCTCCTCGGGTCGCGATACTCCACCACCGGTCTAGGGTCTGTTTGAATCTCAAACAGGATATGGGCATGGTCTGAACATGAGGGTTCAGACGACACCCTCCATTTGACGATTTTGGGGCTCAATAGCCTTGAGCTGATCGTGAGATCTAAAACCACTCTCCGATTAGCCGTTAGAAAGGTGGGTTCCGAGCCTACGTTGTTAACGACCAGCTCTTCCCCTAATATTAGTCTGTTAGTGTCCGTGCTCCCCCAAACCAGATGATGTGAGTTCGCATTACACCCCATTACAAGGTGATTATTGTTCCTCTTGCAGTAGGTAATCAATTTCCGCACCTCTGTTGGAGGAGGTTGGTCTGCATCTCTGTCTCCGGGTAGCTGTAGTAAGCTAAACAGGTTACTACATCTCGCCTGGTCTCTCCGGATGTGATCATGAGATGGATGGCTGCCATGTGCTTGGTAAAATATTCTGAAAGTGCAGAATACTGTAAGTTGTTTCTGATCTAGATACAGGCTCTGGGGTTGCTACCAGAGCCCAGCTCTACTATCTTACCAGAAGTATTACCTAGCCCTTTGGTTCGGTCCGATTGGCGGTCCAGGGCTCTTGGAGAAGAGAAATGTCTGCTCCTCTTTTAACTTCATGCTAAGGAGATATGTTGCAGCCCTAGCATAAAGCAGATTCGCTTGAATGTACCTAATTGTGGCGGTCATGGGTATATAATGGGGATAATCAGGTAGAGGGAGAGGTAACAAAAGAGGTTTAGGTTTTGGATTAGGATTAGGGTGCTGGACCATCCTCCTTTTGAGAAGCTCGATTCCCAAGCTTCCTAAAGAAGGGCCTAGCTTTGGTAGTTGCACGAAGGGAGGATTTAAGTCTCCCCCGTGATCTCTCTAGAGGCTCTAGTGGAATGATGTATCCTGCCACCTCTTCTATTGGGGCCAGTTCTGCTGGCGGATTTATTTCTCCCAGAGGTGCCACTTCCTGATGGTATAGCAGGAGGGACTAGTCCTCCCCTACTCTCGGAAGGGCTTGTTCCAGTCGCAGTAGACCGACTGGCGGTGGTGGTCGTGGTAGCTGTGGGTTTATGCTCAGCCGCAAAACACCTTATACTTGGTTGGAATAACACCTACCCAAAACCAAAGTATGGTCTGAAGCCAATTCCTTCCAGGGCAACCACAGACATTTCGTCAACCAAAAATGTCCATGTTTGTCCCCATGATCCCGCCTCTACTTGGTGTAGAACAGTCCACTCCCGATTGTTCAGGCCATCGTTCATCCTCCTGAGTCTGATGAGCACATCCTCGGGCGTCAGTGGAGAATCAGCCCCGTCCTGGATGTACGCCACACAGACGTGGGGCTTGGGGAGGTCTAGTCCTCGCACCAGCTTGAGACGAGACCCTTTTCATGTCTGGAGCTTTCCAACTACCCGCTCCAGCCAAAGCGTGCTATTTTCGTCAGCGCACTGGATGAGGAGCTCTGTAACCTCATCTGCAGAGCCTTCAAAATTTAGTTCTGGAGAAGCACCAGTTGATCATTATTCGGTGAAGAGGAAGGATGTTCTGGGTGGATAATGCCCACTCTCACCCCTCTGGCCACGTCACTGAATGTTTTCCTGACAGCATCCTCTCGGGGCTTTTTTGCCCTCTGTTGAGGTGTACTGCCATCTGACCGAAGTCGTTTTGTTGTACCCTCAGAGCAACGAGCCCCTCCCTGAGCTTGGCGGGGCTCGATATCCGCCAGTACCTGACTCAAGGCTGTTGAATAAGGCACAGCGCATTGAGCAGACGATTTAGCTGTCTCCTTGCGGTTCCAGGCAGTCGTCGCTTATTCATCTGTTTCTCCGTGTGGCGGACGGGAGACTTAAGTAGCTCCCGCTCCTCATCGGGGGACAGAGATTTGATGGATAGGGAGGGGATGACTCTCGTCCCTTCCTCCATAGGTTCGGAGATGAGAGGGGGGGATATCCCCCATTTCTACCGCCACACGTCTGGCAGTTAGAGAGGGGATAATCCCGATATCTACCTGCATAAATTCTTCAGTTGCCTAGAGATAGAGAGTATTATTACCCATTTCGTTTGGGTCTATGTTTTTCGCTGTGTTCATATTCTGTTCCCACGAGCAGCTCGGGAAAATTGTGGTTAATCTCCATGGAAGAGTCCCGTATCCCATGGAGAGGGATTTATACACAGGGAGGTCGCCCAATATCCCTGGGGAGGGTTACGTAAGGGGCAGAGTGGCCACTCTGCCAATGCCCAGCCATACCGGCCAAAAGCATCATCGCTTCGGCACCAACCCACCAAAGACCTTGCGACGTGGGTTTTTTATATAGGTCTCTCCTCGCAATGCCGGCCGATCAAGGTAAGCATTCCCGGCCCTCCTAAGACATGACTTGGTAGGGTTACGGGTAATCAGATAGTATAAATAGAAATAACCTTTTCTGGTTCCTATTGTTTTGTTAGTGTTGTAATTGATGTTCTTTGCCGGTTTTGCCTTAACTGGTGAATTTCCAAATTAGCTGAAAGGAATCGGTCGTCGACGCAGTAATTTGTTTTAAAAGGCCTTGCTATGTGGAGATTAGTTACCTATCGCTCTGAAGTAAAAATAAAGTTACGGTATAGGGCGATGCAATAATCTTCATTATTCTGTGGGCATTTTCAGTTTTTCTCATATACAGTTTATTCTCCAAAATAATATTTGCCACTGTTCGATATCTTATTATTTTTCCTACCTATATATATATATATATATATATATATATATATATATATATATATATATATATATATATATATATATATATATATATATATATATATATATATATATATATATATACAATAAACGTAGCAAGTGCGTTATGGAAGCTAATTTTTTTAAATATTTCGACGTACACAATTTAAAAAATATTATATGGCTTCTGATAATCCGACTAAAGCCGCATGGCATCTGATTTCGGAACTAAATGGCAAGCAGGTCAATAAACATAACAATATTGTAATACGACACGAAGAGAGGCTAGTTACGGATCCAAGGGAAATCGCTAACTTATTCAATTCGTTCTCTGTAGAAGCACGTAAAAATATTATTGAAAACATTCCTAAGGACTTTACTCCTTTAAACGTTTCGACAAAACCCAATAACAAAACAATGTATTTACTGCCTTTTAGTGATGACGAGTTATATATTTTGTTAATAAAAAAATACAAAATAAGTCTTCGTGCGATCGAGACGAAATTCTACCTTTTTTAGTTAGGAAAGTTTTAAGACATATTATAAAGCCTCTTACCTGCTTAGTGAATCTTTTATTTACATCGGGTATCTTTCCTAGTGACCTAAAGGTTGGTAAGGGCTTTCCTTTAATAAAAAAGAATGATCCAACTATTTTGAACAACTATCGGCTGATTACATTAACTACGACTTTTTCAAAGGTATTTGAATATAGCTATCTGAATCTCTTGGAACAATTTTTGCAGTCGTGTGGTATATTGTCTGCCTGTCAGCATGGCTTTAGAGGGGGTCACTCCACTACAACGGCTCTCATTGACTTCTATCAGGGTTTAGTCACTTGTTTGGAGGCTGGCGAGTACCCTGTTGGGATTTTTGTGATCTCAGCAGGGCCTTAGATTGTGCTGACCATAGGGTGCTGTGTGAGAGGCTCTATTGTTATGGTTTGAGAGGTAATGCGCTTGGCTGAATTGACTCTTATTTGACGGGCAGAGAACAGTATACTGAGATACAGTTCAAGACATCAGAACGAATGAGTAGGGTATGTTCTGAGCGTGTTATTGTTCCTACTGGTGTGCCTCAAGGCTCAGTACTAGGCCCTATTATTTTTACCCTTTACGTCAATGAGCTTGATAAAGTATCTCCTGATGCGCATTTTACTCTATATGCGGATGATACGTCTCTAATCGTTTCTGAAAAGACAGATGATGCTTTGAGTAATAAGTGTCATCATGTTTTTAATAACTTAAAGAGTTGGTTCTCTCGGTCTCTGATATATTTCAATTCGTCGAAGACAGAGATGGTGAGATTTCATCCGCGTCAGAGGGAAGTTGATATACTTAGTGTGGGTGTTGACAATACTTATCTAACGTGTGTCAATAACTACAAGTTCCTTGGAGTACACGTTGATGAACATCTCAACTGGAAGTTGCACTGTACGACGTTGGTTTCAAGGCTTGCATCTCTTAATTTTTTATTTATAAATATAAGAAATGTTTTGACTGAAAAGCAATTAATATCTTTATACTACAGTCATATTGATTCTAGACTGAGGTACGGTATATGTCTGTGGGGTAATTCTACCTTGCTGCATGATGTCTTTATCGCTCAAAAAAGAATAATACGCTCTATTTTCAACATAAGAAAGATGACGTCATGCCGGGTCTACTTTTCTAGTCATAAAATTTTAACTGTGAGATGTTTATATATTTTAGAGTTGTGTACATATGTTTTTAAAAATGGTGATAAATTTAGACTAAACAGTGATGTTCATACCTTTAGTACCAGACAGGCTTGTAACTTTTATGTTCCGTATGCTAGAACTAAGATGATAAAAGACTCTCCAAACAGTATATGATTAAAAATATTTAATCATCTTCCTAATAATTTAAAAAATATCCAAAATATTAAGGTGTTTAAAAGTCAAGTTTCTGCTTTTCTATCAGACCAGTGTTTTTATACGTTAAATGAATATTTGAATGTTGTGAAAAATTAATTCTTGTAAAAGGCTGACAAATCCAATGTAGCTTGTATGCTGTCAAAATGAATAATAAAGGTATTATTATTATTATTATTAATATTATTATTATTATTATTATTATTATTATTATTATTATTATTATTATTATTATTATTATTATTATATGTAAGTGATAGTAAATAATTACTTTTATATAAATTTAAAACCCCTTAAAGAAACGGAAACAAAATAATTTGTTGATTTTTAAAATAAGATGAGTATCAGTCGACCCAAAATAACGAAAAATGCATTAGCAGTAAAATATGCTACAACAACAGCTGTAAAAAATTATATAGCAGATATTGTCAATTTCTCTAAAGTCCTTGAATTTTTTACATTTGCTTCTTAAAGATTAGAATTTCCTGAACGTCTACACAATTTTGCAAGACTATCAAGCACATAGGATCCAAAAGTACAAGCGTTATCATTAATCAAAATGTCGAAAGACCATTAAATATGCTGGACATTTATAGGTTTACTTACAGTATTTTGTAATGTGCCGAATGTTTCTGATCTACAAATAGTAATGCAGTTATGGTGAAGTAATTGTTAAATATCTTGTTGCAGCTGAAAATGTTAGAACGTTCATTGAATGCATAACATTTTGTAATACTTGCAGATACTGCAAATGACAAAACCATGTAATGAGACAAGAAATTATGATAAAAAAGAAAATATATGTTACCTCTATGAGCCTGTTTCATGTGCTGCTTATTAAAATTAGTTTTTTATGCCACGAAAAGCACAATAATATTATTTGAATATTTTTCGGATATATTTATATCACATAGGTAGGTGTATATAACATTGTGAATTTAATCGTTATTTTAAAGAAATGGCTGACGACTATGCGGCCTCTGGAATATGTACACCAGGAGGGCATGCCAAATTTTCAGTACTCGGTCAAAGAACGATAATTTTTGTAACTAGAATCGGGTTTGCCAATTAAAGATCGTGAATAAAAAAATCAACAAAACAATTTCTATTAAATATTACAGACAAATGTTAACTTTTCTTTGCGCAAAAAGGGCCAAGAAGAACGAAAACTGGTACTATGTGAAAACTGGAACCTGTGATGAGCACTAATAAGTACACTTTGAGAGAACCCAAATCACCACAACACTTATTTCAGAGACCTTACGATCATTTCGTTGACAAAGTCAACATCTTCAGAGGAAGATAAATTCTAACCTAAACAAGCTACATGTATTTATATCGCGTCAAGGTAAACGAACTAGTCCGAAGTAAAATTGTCGTCCAGGAACGATCCTTTGTTTATTGTGTGGTGCAACTACGAGGTAGAAGACCAGCTTTTAATCTCTGGTCGACATATTTATGAGTCCTTGTCTAATATACGGATAATAGCTTTAAAGGAACCGAGTTCTTTAAAGAATCTGCACGTTGCCTTTTGGTCTAGAAATTTACTATGTGGATATTGGATCACGCCGATATACATCTGGCTAGATAAACAACATCAACTCAGCTCATCTTTTTTCAATAGAAAAACTAATACCGGGAGTTTGGCTCAACATGTTACCACTCTAACTAAAGATAAATAATTCAATTAAAATACTACATACAAACTGTATTTATATTGATGCTAATTCTTCGTCATAGTATTTATATTAAATTCATAGATACAAACAAAACAAACAGATCTTTAAGTCTAGACAAACGTATAGATTAGTATATGTATAAACCGGCCGAGTTATTGACATAATTTATTATTCTACAGACAAATTCGGAGTGTTTAAGCGGTCAAATGCAAAGTGAAAATAAAGGACTAGAAATTAAAGGTGCCGCACGATTCAATGAAATTTTGTTCTTAATAGACCTTAATATAAAAATACTTTCTAATGAATCAAGCATAGTTTGATGTCTAACGTTTTTGACAAGTTTCAAATTTTCTTTGTCAATGTGGTGATTATTATCCCATATATGTTGTGCCACACATGATTTATCCACCGTACCATATCGTAACTGTGCGACATGTTCACGAAATCTGGTGGCTATGTTTCTCCTAGTTTGACCCACGTGTTTAAGATCGCAATCTTTACAACTAATCTCATAAATACCGGACATTTGAGCGATTGATATCTGAATGTACGGCATTTAAAAAAGATAAAATAGAGAAAAAATTTGTGTGTTTACCTTATGAACCACGAATCACAAAGGGTTTGGAAAGTATTTTCAAGAAAGCCGATTTACATTTGACTTTTTAGACGAAAAGTAATTTAAAAAATTTGTTGGGTAATACGAAAGACAAAGACAAAGTCACTGAAATGTCCGGTATTTATGAGATTAGTTGCAAAGATTGCGATCTTAAATACGTGGGTCAAACTAGGAGAAACATAGCCAGCAGATTTCGTGAACATCTCGCACAGTTACGATATGGTACGGTGGACAAATCATGTGTGGCACAACATATATGGGATAATAATCACCACATTGACAAAGAAAATTTGAAACTTGTCAAAAACGTTAGACATCAAACTATGCTTGATTCATTAGAAAGTATTTTTATATTAAGGTCTATTAAGAACAAAATTTCATTGAATCGTGTGGCACCTTTAATTTCTAGTCCTTTATTTTCACTTTGCATTTGACCGCTTAAACACTCCGAATTTGTCTGTAGAATAATAAATTATGTCAATAACTCGGCCGGTTTATACATATACTAATCTATACGTTTGTCTAGACTTAAAGATCTGTTTGTATCTATGAATTTAATATAAATACTATCACGAAGAATGTATTTGTATGTAGTATTTTAATTGAATTATTTATCCTGGTAACATGTTGAGCCAAACACCCCGTATTAGTTTTTATATTTAAAAAAGATGAGCTGAGTTGATGTTAGTTATCTAGCCAGATGTTTATGGGCGTGATCCAATATCCACATAATAAATTTCTAGACCGAAAGGGAATGTGCAGATTCTTTACAGAACTCGGTTCCTTTAAAGCTATTATCCGTATATTAGACAAGGACTCATAAATATGTCGATCAGGGATTAAAAGCAGGTCTTCTACCTCGTAGTTGCACCACACAATAAACAAAGGATCGTTCCTGGACGACAATTTTACTTCGGACTAGTTCGTTTACCTTGACGCGATATAAATACATGTAGCTAGTTGTTTAGGTTAGAATTTGTCTTCCTCTGAAGATGTTGACTTTGTCAACAAAACGATCGTAAGGTCTCTGAAATAAGTGTTGTGGTGATTTGGGTTTTCTCAAAGTGTACTTATCGAAAACTGGTACTTTTAATTATTTTTTTCTAAAAAACTCAAAGGTGCGATTTGAAGCCACAGAAATGATTATTGTTAAACTAAGATTTTGGAACTGATGAAGTTTTTGACTGGAAAATATTAAAAGAAGCATCTTTAATAAGGTCCTAGATCTAAGTTTCAACTGTTAATCTCTTTATTTGGTTAAAATATGTAGGCATGTTTAGGCTGTTAGAAACAAGAAACAAACACATAATATTATTTCATCGAATTTACTTGCAATTGTCTCCCAGAATGATGCCAGGAGATATTTCTACATATTGTTGCAAATAACCCAAGACCGTAGAAAATTCACATACAACCCTGTCTGATTATGGTCAGAAAATATACCTGGAATTGTACTCAACTTGGCATGTTCCTCGGCCCCGAGTGGCAAAGGAGACTAGTATATCAACAAATAATCGTTTTCCAGCGCCGGTTCAAATCGTGGTGGTGACATATCTGGTAGATTTTAGACGGTTTATAGTGGATTCAATGCGAGACAAAACCGCAATAAATGTGGCTTGCCGCCTTGAAATATATCTCTTCGAATTGGTATGTGGTATGGTAATGCTGGTTACGGTGTCATCAACTGT
>OZ023270.1:54256035-54261035 GCA_964006375.1 Tillus elongatus
TCTGTCAGGCATTGGACTTTAACCACTAAGTCGTCTCAACGCATGTCTTTGGCATATTATTTTTAATTTGGAAACAACTCTTGTGCACAAAATTACATAAAATTCACAACATCGGTTTATTTGCACCATTTCTAGCCACATGTAAAATCTCATTCCAGTTGCTCTGATACTTACAAAAATATAGAGTTTTCAAAAAGTTTTCGTCGATTTTCCACCAGGAAAATTTTAGCATAAAGGCTGATTAACGAACTCGACCTCTGTTTTTGCCCAAACAAGATTTTTGCCAAGTTTGATTAAAACCTGTTTAGTATTTTTTTAATTTTCGCGGGGATACATACATACATACATATATATATATATATATATATATATATATATATATATATATATATATATATATATATATATATATATATATATATATATTATATATATATATATATATATATATATATATATATATATATATATATATATATATATATATATACATATTAAAATTTTAACGGACCCTGATTTTTGGTTCTAGGGACACAAATTCGCGGACATCTAAAGAAATTTTTTCAAAAGTTTTTCATCGTGACCTCTCTAATAGCGAATTTTTTTTAATGAAAATTCGCTAATATTATGACAAATAGAAAAAAATCAATAATACCAATTATATAAACGTGAGTTGGAACTTGTCCCATTATAAATACGATTGATAACTTAATAGAATTTCTAGTAGAACTGGTAGCCAACTTATTTCATTTTTTTGCATTCCTTTAAGCATTAAAATTAATTAGTTTATTTTTATGTGCAGGAAGTTTCAAGTAACAAATCTGTCTAAATCTACGCAATTCGCTAACAACAAATAATGTTTTGTATCCCCTATATTGTATATTAAAAGGGACATCAAGGACCTCTGTTCTAAAGCAAAGCTCCAGGGCAGGGGGTTTTTCAGATTTGTGTTGGTTATCCGTTATTAAATCATTGAATAACCGTTGGATTAGACCATAAAATTACTAATGGTTTAAATGATATTTGCCCAGTTTCACAGAACTCGATTAAACATTTAACGGGCGATTAGTTAATCAAGGCTCCAGACGAACAATCACAGACACTAATTCGAGTTTTTGCCATGGCAACCAAATATATCCAAGCTGTACTTGGTTGTATTAAGCCTTGATTAATTAACCGGCCGTTAAATGTTTCATGGAGCTTTGTGAAACTGGGTATATGTGATCGATCGACTAAAAGCGTCTGTTAATAATGAAAATATAATAATAATAATAATAATAATAATAATAATAATAATAATAATAATAATAATAATAATAATAATAATAATAATAATAATAATAATAATAATAATAATAATAATAATAATAATAATAATAATAATAATAATAATAATAATAATAATAATAATAATAATAATAATAATAATAATAATAATAATAATAATAATAATAATAATAGGCTACTGATAGAAATACCGATAATTTTCCAAATAAGGAACTAAACGAAGAATTCTGAGAAAGTCAACTAGCCACACCAGCTTCCTGCAAGATTGGCACCAGCTGGATTAACGGAGAATACCGAGCTTGTCAGGGTCACGAGCAGTTCCATCATGAACCATTTGCCACATTTGCCGGTATTTTTAAAGCGCTTCGCAAGTATGAGTAGAAGGTACCTAGGCATGATGGTGGCCAAAACTTTTAGCTGAATAAATTTAGGTGTATACATCATCTGTTGGCTGTATTAATATATATTGTTATACTTAACCCAGAAAAGATGCCGTTGTTTCTCAAACAAGGAGGGTTTTGCGGACAATGGCAGGTACCGGCCAATAACTTGTCTTCCGACTTTATATAAGGTTATCACATCTTGAATTGAGAGACGAACTGCAAACAAAGCGACATAATTGCGAGCCAGCAAAAAGGGTGTGCCAAAGGATCGTTGGAATGCAAGGAACAGCTAATCATTGATTCGTTAAGGTGCAATCAAACTTACAAGAGACGAAGAAATATGTTGCTGCCCACGTGGATTACAAAAAGGCCTTTGATTCAGTTTCCTACGACGGGCTCATAAATGTGCTGAAGATATATAACATTGACAGACAGATCCTGATGTTCCTGAAATACACAATGTCTACCTGGAGAACAAAATTTACCAACAGTTGATGACACCGTAACCAGCATTACGATACTATGTACCAATTTGAAGATATATATATATATATATATATATATATATATATATATATATATATATATATATATATATATATATATATATATATATATATATATATATATATATATATATATATATATATAAAACTCAAAAAGTTATTAACTCAGCAAGAATCTTTATTGCATTAATAATTATTGTGAAATGTAAGTGATTATCAAGTACATTTTAATAGATTATTGTAAAAATAGGTGTTTGCAAATTCACATGGAAAATCTGTTTTCGAATTTTCTTTAAAAGTAGCTTGGTTTGCAAATTGTGTAAAATATTTTTACCTAATTAATTTTCGTAAAAAGAATTTAGTATAAATTTGGTGAACATTTAAACCGATTTTCGTAAGAAATGGTTAATTTTCGTGAAAGGAGTTGTTTGCAAATTTTTGTGTAATTTTTTTAAAATTTTTGTCAACAATTCTATCTTGGCTAGTGTCGGTTTTGTGTAAATCGCTTGAATTAGTTCGTTGTCTAGAAAATCGGATCAGTTGTTTCGGGACAATTATATTTATTTTCGGAAAATGTTTATATTTTTTCAACAATAATGTGTAACACGACCCTACCTTGTTTACATGGATACCTTGGCCTGATCGTTATATTTCATCCCCATAGAAGCATGCAGGGTACGCCAGCCCTATCGGACCACTTTTTCTAAAAGAAAAAATTAATCTTTAAAAAAAATTATTGTATCTCAAAAAAAAAGTTATTTTGAGCAAATTTGGTTGGCATGTTGCCCTCGTAAATACCTTACTCCACGAAAACTCAACTTTCTAGGTTGATAGAAAACTGAGTTATAAGCATTTAAAGCATTTCATGAAAATTCGCTACCATAACGCAATTGCTGCATTACGATTTTTTTTTATGTTAACCTCATCCAAACCATTTTGTACATTGTATAATTCTAAAATTTAAAATAAGCGATTAGAGCGCGGGAAATTTTTTGGTTTTTCAATTCAGGCATTATTAGTGCTATTTGTGATTTCACATCATTGTTTTTAAATTAGTCATTGTATGTTAATAACAATTAAACAATATTATGATGGCCTGGTGCCAAAACGTGACCTGTATGGCATCCACTTATGTCATCTAAATTTTAAATTTTATTATTTAACATCCGTTTTTTCGCTAATTATGGAATGATCGAAATAAAAAGCATTCTGGGAGGACCCAATTCACCACAATAGATATTGTTTTAATTGTGAAGATTGGTTTATCAGCAAATTTGCCTTGATTAGAAGCTAGATCAAATTTATCAAATTATTCTTCTGAAACCCAAATACACAAGTAAAGACAAAGAGCAGAATTACCAAAAAAGCCACAAGAATAGTAGAGAGTTATGGGATAGATATGTATTTCGACAACAAATTTCTCATTATCAGTAGCTGTGGCTAACTAACCATATGAGCAAAATTATCCTATTTATATACCTAAAATATGCATGATTCAATACCGGATGATTCAATACCGGATGATGCAACACCTGATGATGCAATACCGGATGATGCAATACCAGATGATGCAATACTGGGTAATGCAATACTGGATGTCGCAACCTAAGGATTATCTTAAGTCAATGGACACGCCAGTAGACTGTTGTGTCGACAGTGAGAGCAACTGTGGACTATTTCGCGCTATATAAAAAAGTCTGGACGCAGCAATTGCGTTAGGGTAGTGAATTTTCTTAAAAATGTTTTTAATAGCAAATATAATGTCTTTTTTTAAAGAAAGCAGGCATCAAATTTGGTTACCAGTATAACCTATATAATAGAAACAATGTACCTACAATATTTCATCAAAATAACTTTATTGTTTGAAAACACAAACTTTCCGAAACTAAACTTAAAATGTTCCCCAAAAAACTGGTTTCCTGGCCAACGAACCTTAGTTTATCTAATAGCAAATTGACTACTAAAATTTGAAGCATTTAATAAAATCTCACTACCATAACTCAGTTGCTGCATCCTAAATTTCTTTTCTTACAAATATCCATTATATTTCGATCGAAAATGCAAAAAACGCAATAATATAAGGTGTGTAAAATGAAAATTTGTATCACCAACGACTTATGGGCCACCTGTGATTGTAAAAATAATTTTATGAGATGCAGCTCAACACCCCATATAATTAACTAACACATTTTTTCTCGTATCCTGTATAATAACTGATATATTGAGGTTTACCGTAAAAATGCGTCAGCCTGTATAAATGAAAACAGATAAAAACTGAAATTAACCCCGGATATGGGTTCTAGGGACTCTAGATCGCGCTCATTTGAAGAATTCTTTTCAAAATTTAAAAGTGGCGGTCTCCTCATCGGCGAATTTTTTTATACGGAAATTCGCTAACTGAGCGCAAACTTAGACTCCTAGAACCCATATCCGGGGTCAGTTTAAATATATATATATATATATATATATATATATATATATATATATATATATATATATATATATATATATATATATATATATATATATAAATTTTCATGAAATTTTTTTTAAAAGTTTTGTCGAGAACCTTTTTGTGAATAATTATATCTCGGTAGGTTGAAGAAGTTCGTTGGCCAGGAAAAGTGAACCAGTTTTTTCGGGAACATTTTAAGCTTATTTTCAGAAAATGTTTGCACTTTTTGAAACAATAAAGTTATTTTGATGAAATGTGGTACATTGTTTCTACTACATAAGGTACACTAGCAACCAAATTGGATGCCTCCTTTCATTACAAAGAAAGACATTTGGCATTGAAAACATTTTAATGAAAATTCACTACCAT